>JAGFMF010011501.1:19539376-19557715 GCA_019455555.1 Galemys pyrenaicus
CCTCCCTGGCCGGCAGCAGGGATCGAACTCGTGCTGCAGTGGCTGTGGTTTGCTTCATAGTGTGTTGCTTAACCCACTGCGCCACCAGGGAGGCCCTTGATTTTTTTTTTTAAACCATACCTGAGTAGTATTCCACCGTGTATATATGCCAAATATTCTTAACCTATTCATCTGTCACCGGGCACTTAAGTCAACAGCAAGTCATTCCCCCACCCCATATTAATTTTATTATTGAAGTAATAGTGATTTGTAACACTGTTTATGATTTAGGGAAGTAGGTTCACCCCTCCTCAGATGTACATAATCACATCATGCCTATCAGCCAAGCATCCTTATCCTTTTTACCATAGACCACTGGGCCCCATCCCCCCTTCTTTGTTTCCATCCCTACCCCGTCCCTCTTGTAGGCTCAATTATATAGTCATGTTTCTAGGATTAAGAACTCTCATATGTTGGTGGGAACTGAACATAGTTGGTTCAGTCCCTATGGGAAACAAAGTGGAAGTTCCTCAAAATATTAAAGATAGATTTACTATGTAATCCAGCAATTCCACTCCTCAATATTTATCCAAAGAATGCAAAAACACTAATTTGAAGGGATATACGCACTCCTACATCCATTACAGTACTATTTTCAAAAGCCATGTTCTGGAAACACCGTAAGTGGTGGCAAATGAATAGATTGGGAAGATGTGGTCCACATACATGATAGGATCCATTCAGCTATTAAAAAAAAAAAGATGAAATACTGACATTTGAAACAACATGGATGGAACTGGAGGAGATTATGCCAAGTGAAGTCAGAAGGAGAAAAAAATACCAGATGTTTTCACTCATGTGGAATATGGAGAAACAAAAGAAACAACTGGCAAAACTAAACCAACCTCAACTCTGTACAATTTGTCCTTACTGCCAATCCTTAATTTCACATTCACAAGAGACGTCACCCACTCTAATTTCTCTAGTCCAGAAATTGGCAATGGATGACCTGCTGTCTTTCTAAAACGAAGTTTTATCGGACCACTAATGTTCTCATCTGCTGACTATGGCCTGCTGCTGCTCTTGCGCTGTCACAGGAGCGCTCAAAGCTGGGACATAGGACATATGGCTCAGAAAACTGAGAATATTGATTTATCTGGTCCTTTGCAGGAAAACAAATGTCCTACCACCATTCCCTTAGCCTGGAATGCCCTTCAAAACACTTCCCTCACAAGCGCCTTCTCATCCTTCAAATCCCAATTTAAGCACCATTTTCTCAAAGAGTACATTCTTGTCCTATGCAGTTGCTATTATCATTGCTATTATTTTCTCTATAACTGTATACTGCTCTTCATTATATTTTATAACTAAACATTTGTTCCTTATTTTTCTGTTCCACCATGGCAGGCATCAGGTGTGCTCTATTTACCAACATTTTTCTTACACCTAAGCCAGAGCCTGGCAAACAGTAAGTACTTGTGAAGGCTAAGTTTTAACAAAGTGATCTAGAATTTAAAGATCCTTAAGAGTGACAAGTATTTTTAAAGTCATTTTACTTAGGAAAAATGTTTCAAAAAAAAAAAAAAGTTCCTGTGAATTCTGAGATGTTTTTATACTAACTAGCATAAGATTGTTTCTACATTGAGCCAGAAGGAACACATCACAGTCAAAGTTTGCTTTATGGTCTTGACAGATTCACTGAATTCCTTAGGTTCTCAGTTTCCTCAAAGAGAACATTCTTATAGCGATAGTAAGACTATACTACCAAGTTAAGAAAATGAGCATTTTTCTTTTCAGTGACTGCTTCAATATTGTGAACTTATTTCCAAAGTCAATGTTCAATTACTTTCATCACAGGAAGTGAACTCCCTTCATCTGCCCTCTGGCTGGCTGTACCACTGTTTTTACCAAAAATGTTGCTCAAAATGTTTACCAACAAACTAATTACAAACTCACCCTGACTCCATGTAAAAACTGCATTTCCTTTGAATTTTTCCATGTGAAAAGATGGCTCCTGGTTGTCTATATTACAATACTAAAACTTCACTTTTAAAAACTGTATTAGGTAGTTTAGCTAACTGCTAACAGCACAGCATACAAAAAAATTGATGGACAACCTAGGAATCCTTTTGGAATCACAAATAAAATACATTATATGAGACTAAAGATAGCTATTTTGATACCAAAGAACCCTAAACTACTCACTCACCTTCCAGTCAGAAGATTCAATGTAGAAACAAGCATTCAGAACTTCATGAAAATGATACTTTTACACATTACATTACTGATATCCCTAAATCCTATTTAGAAAAACAAACTGAGACTTCCAAAAACAGGGGGCAAACATTTTGGGCTACCGTATGATGGTGCTATCAGTTAGCAGAGCTCCTGTGGCAGTATCCCCCTCAAGTACTGTTTTGTACAGTTATTAAAGAATTTCTATTAAATAACAGTACAAAATGAAATAAGACAAATGTAAAACAAACATGAAAGCACGGAGACTTAGTAGAGGTTCAGCAACTTAAAGAGATCACTCATAAGATCTGCTAAAATTAGTATATTTGCCAGTCAGAAATTAACTGATGTAAGTTGGTCATACAAGCGTGAAAGAATAAAGAACATTTTCAGATGCCGCCAATACAGCACTAATGCCTGTGTAAAATACACATCATAAATTTAGCATTCATTTCTTTAGCACAACCACCGTGAATATTTGTTCTCTGCAACATATTATACCCAACTGCCTGTATTTTTAAAGGACAGTTAATCTTACATATTGGTCCACTTTAAGCAACTTACAGTATGCTGACCTCTCGTAGTTACCACAGAGCTACTTTTCAGATGACTTCAATTTCTACCTAATGATGTTTCAGAGTCCAAAAATCAGTCACTTAAAACAGTGACTTCACACTGACCTTTCCTTCTCTCCTCATTTTTTGGATGAGCCAATTCTCAACCACAACACACAACTACAAATGTTGTTGTTCTGCATCTGTGCCCAAGCTGCAAAGCATTGCTTCTAAGAAAAAAAGGCAAATCACACATTCAGACCAACTCCTACGATGCTAATTTTTTCCCTGTTTGTCAATTCCTGAGTATACGCCACAAATCACTTCACGTCATTTTCAGGTTGATGACCTAATTATTAGATTCACAATGATTTTGAACAAAAAAAAAAATCTCTTTTAAGTAAACCAAGATCTAGAATTTGAAGGACTGTAGCTTTACAAACACTGAGTTTACTTCAAGACCTTCACACACAATTACAGTTTATTTATTATATTTTGATCCATTCATCATGCCTCAAGAGCAGATCTATACAGGTTAAGGACTCAGCTGGAAGCCTTACTGCTTGAATTCTGTTCCAGCTATGCCACTTAGTATCTAGGGAGACCACAATCCTCTGTGTCTAGGTTTACTGACTTGTAAAACAGAGGTAACAGTATTATCTAGCTCCTGGGTTATAACCATTGACCAAGTTTATTTAATACACATACATATGGACTAGCATATGACAAATATTAAATAGGAATTAGGTGTGACCATTATCATTTTCTACAGAACCTCTGGCAAATAAGAACATACCCCACCTTCTACCTTTACATCTTCTCCATTGTTCTCAATTCACACACCATACCCAAGAAGTCGGCTGCTCACTGACCAGCTTTATCAAAACTCTCCCATTCTTTTCTTCTTCCTTTCAATGCCAAATTTCTTAAATTTGCCTTCATCATTTCCCACCTCTATTTATTTGTTTGCCCCTGAAGATTCATCCCCTGGAGCTACATTTTCCAGTCTCTAAATTCCAACACTTAATGCTACCTAAATTCCAAATCTTGATCTCCAGTTTTGAGTTCCTATCCAAGCGCTCGCTACACCGGCATATCACCAAACACGTGACATTTCTACTTGAGCATCTAATTAACTCACATAGAAAGACTTCTAAAGGGTCTTCCAACTGTAAAAATGTCCAATAAAAAAACCTGCCATTTTTTCTACACTTACATCTGCTTTCTAACATAACTTCACTAAGATTCTAGTAACTAAATTCTATCCAGTCTATCTTCAAATTTTCTGACATCATCCTCTCACTTTACTGAAGATTCTTCCAGGTCTCCTGCTTCTAGCAAAGCCCTTCCCCTCACCCTTTTTAAAATACATCCTCAGGTTATTGCATTTGTAACATCCTCAGGTTAACCTTAACATATTGTCACCTTATCACCCTTTTAGTAACTTCCAATAAACTTAAATTCTAAGTCCAAATTCTTCAGCTTGGCATTCAAGTTTTTCTCCAATTTGTTCCCAAACCACCTTTGTGACACTATAATAATTCTCCAATCCCCATATATTATCACATACCTCAATTAAATTCTACTTACCACCCTTGAAGTACACCCAGCCTATTTCTGTATATTCACGTTGACACATCTGCTCTCCTGGAATGCCTTCCATATGTTCACTTACATACCAAATTTTTCAAGCTCAGTCCAATTTGAACCCTTCCAATTGAAATCTTATAGACCAGGGTAATCTCTTTCTCATTTGAATCCCTAAGTCATTTATTGCCTATATACCTTATACAACTCATTTGCCATTTCATTAAATAATACCCCACAATGGTATCTAAATATATGTAACATCTCAGAGAGTAAAAGCAAACCAGGAAGGGATAGTATCATCTCTATACATCCACTGTATTTTCCTAGAAAGTTTTCTGCAGTGGGTATTAAGCAAAAAACGTTGACTTCATGAAAAACACAATCACCTTGTTTCAATAAGATACGAGCTTCCTGTTCATGTAATCCCACTTAAGAAAAGGGTATTATATAAGGAATAGAAGTAGAAAGCATATTCTGTAACCACCATAGTTAATAATGATTCATGGGAGAATCATCAACAAACACTGAAACTATCACATCAAAATCTTGGGGAACAGGATATTTACACAGTCTCAAATATATCTGAACAGATTACTTATGAATTACAAAGGGAAAAAAGGTACCTTCACAGTGGAGATATCTGGCGGACACCAAGTGATCAAAGTTAACACCACCAATAATGGGATAAACTGACATCATGTGCCTCCTGATGTGATGCACTGAGGACACAACATCACTTATGTATTATTCCTGCCAAAAATGCATAACCTGAAACTAGTCATGAGGAAACAATCAGACAAACCAAAAACTAAGGGACAATCTACAAAACATCTGACCAATTCTCTTCAAAAATGTCAATGTGCTGAAAGACAAAGAAAGGCTAACGAACTGACTGTGTGATCCTGGACTGGATCCTGGATCAGAAAACAAACTGCCATAAAGGATGTCACTGCTACACATGACAACTGGTGAATTTGAACATGGACTGTATAGATAACAGTATTAAAGTTGAACTACCCGATTTTCAACATTGTTCTTTGGTTAAGAGAATTTCCTTTTTCATAGGAGAAACATATCATGCTAGTTAGGATAAACTTTTTAATTGTTCAGTAATAATAACATTTATAACAACAATACGAAGATCGACAAAACGTTAACTGGTAAAGCTAAGTGATACACAAGAAATCACTGTACTTTTAGTGTAACTTTTCCAAAATAAAATTTAAGAACCAAATACCCTAATACCACACTAAAACTTAGATAAGTTTTTATTTCTCTGTGGTACTTCATATGTCATCTGGCAGTCTTAAAGTAAGACATACTTTCAATGGAAGAGTTTGCTCTATAAAAACATTTGTTCTATAAAGAAATATCTTTCTTGGAACCAAAGAACCATTTCATAATGTTAAATTAGCCCACCACTAATTTTATTTTTTTTTAAATCACAGCTATCAAAGCAAAACTCAGTTAAAATTAAAGTCAACTTCAACTGGTGAAAAGTCTCAGACATTTTTTAAAAATAATGTAGTTTATTATTTTCAAATATATAAAGTAAAACAAACTAAAAATCAGTTTAGATTAAGCATTTTAAGGAAAAAATAATTCTGATGGACATACTAATAAGCATTTATAAATTACTGAAAGTTTCTTTCCTTAATTACTGTAACACAGATCATAAACTTTTCATCTTCTGTCAATTAGCAACAATTCTGATTTAACTAAGTTTTGAAGTGAAGTTTTATAATACAATCATTAATTGATTATTTCTATAGGCTTCCTGGAGCCTTTAAAATATTCTAGTCAAAGTAAAGTATGATATAAAGGATTTTCTAGATTCAAGATAATTAGCAACAGTCCTTTAAAGTTGGATACCTTATTTATGAGATGTTCGGTAACAACTTCTCTTAGTCCAGTGTAGAGTTTTTCTCCATGTTTATGCAAAACCATTGTATATGCATTTCTATAGAGCTCCTCAAAACTAAGACCACTGTTATTCTTACGCTGGATTTCTTGAATTGCATTTTTCAGAAGGTCCCAAATGCTGTTTACATATTTTTCATCCATGGTCATCTGTAATATCCAAGAGAAAGAGACAAAAGAAAACAAAAAACCAATGGTTGAAAATCTTTCTGTATTTTCTGTTTAGTAAATACTTTATTATGACTATGATTATATATCTGCATGACGTACAAGGATGTTAACAAACTGTTTTAACAGGAACAAAGGGATACACCTTTAAAAGTTGTTTTTGAGTTGACAGAGCAATTTTTTAAAAACCCTTTGATACTCCCCCCCTCTTTTTAATCTGCAGCAGGCTCCCACTTTAAATGTGATCATGGTCCCTGATGTTAACACTAGCTTTAGCCAAAGTATAAGACATGTTTGCCCTAAATTTACAGAATACAAGCTCAGAGAAACACTAAAACTGAAAGGTTCCTTGATGCATTTAAAAAAAAAAGAGGAGGGGGGAGGTGGCACAAGAATACCATCTTCTTCTTCTAAAGATTTAACAATTAAAGATTGGGAGAAGACTACAATTAAAAACAAAGCAAAAATAAAAAGCACATTTCCTTTATTTAATCTAGCATTCTATTCGCTCACTTTCCCCTTTCACAGTTTAAACTCCCTGGTGCATCATTTGTAATATCCCTGAATACAACCATAAATCACTTTCTCCCCCTCCCCGAAAAAACTTGTCATTCTCGACCCCATCTAACCATCTAGTCCTCACCTGCATCCGTGTAGTTAGAAGTCAATGAAGAATAACAAACCCATATCTGATCCATCTCAGTTTAAATGTATAGCCAATCCCAAGTGGGCCCTAGTGCAAGCTCAAATCTCTCTCCAGTCTACAACTCTTCTAGATGATTTACACCATTTCCTCTATCCTCACTCCAAGATAATGACTTCTTCCTTTTTCATTGAGAAAATCAGAACCACCTGAAGAGACACTCCATAGAAATTCTGCATGTTAACCTTTTTCTTGTATTCCAATATAACCTGTTAGTTCCTGTGTACAAAGTGCCAGGTTCTTATACTCAAAATACAACAGTACTTATATCTGAGAAAACAAAACATAACTTCTGGGCCACTGCTGATCTAAGGAATCATAATCTTTATTTCTGTATAGGTAGTACCTATACAGAATAAAGCTTAACAAGCACAGCTTTAGAGCTGTTCCAGTCTGCCTATTCACCAAACCCCTTTTGGCAATCGCCTTTCAAAAGAATCAATTTCCCATCTTAGAAACAAACAAATCTTCACAACCCTATATATTCCTCCAGCACTACCCAATTTTTCCCTCTTTTTCACTCAGCAAAATCACAGGATGGAGAAAGGTGATGTCTACATTCCCTGTTCTCTACATCCCACTTTTCCTACTACATCTACAATCTGCTTCAATAAAGTTTTCCTCTCTACAACTTCAGTGAAACAGCTCTCAAAACGGTGACCAGTGACCTCCACATTGTTAAACCTGATTTGTCCAAGTCTCAATTCTCAGTTGACCTATTCGGCAGCAACTAGAAATGCTAATCACTCATCCTCCTTGAAACAAATTCTTAATCTGCCTGCCAAGCAGTAGAATTCCTTGTCTTTTTCATCCTATTCCACTGACTTCTACTTGCTAGTCTGCTTACCATTTCTTAATCACCGCCACAACCTCCAAACCTAAGGTGGAGTCTATCCAAACTGTTTTTAGGTGGGGTCAACCTTATCTATCTTCATGAGTTCATTTTTTTCATTAAGATTGCTTTTTATTTATTTATGCACACGAGAACTGGGGTGCAGGCCAGAGGTGTGAGGATTCACCAAAGACAGAGTGGGAGCAGAACAGGCAGATCTACTGAAATGCACTGCTAAGAGGAGCAGTGGGCTAGACAAGAGAGGTCTGTAGCACCACATGTAGGTCAGCTCACTGGGTGAGGTGATTAAACTCATGGAGCAGTGGCTGGTGATATCTTGATAGCCCCTGCACCACCAGGGAGGTCACCTATCTTAATGAATTTAATCTGTTTGGCCCTCTCCCCTAATACCAGCCATTTATTTATAGCTGCAGACTCAATGTTTCTACTTGAATACCTACTTGGCATCTCAAACTTACCTTGTCTAAAAACAGAGATCCTAACCTCCCCCTTGCCCCCAAGTCAGCTTTCCCAATACAGCAAATGCTGCAAGGACTAACAAGCTTACAACCCTGTTACTCTCAGAGAAACACTTCTAATCCAGCACAAAAATAGGTTGTCTCTACCCAGAATCTACCTCCTCACCTACTGCTCCCCTAGACCAAACCGCCAGTGCCTCCTCACCGAGCTCTGTTTCTGCTCCTGGCATGCTACCATACAACAGCCCAAGTGACTGTCTGAAAACATCATTCAAAGCATGCTACCCACTTGCTCACAATCCAGAAGTCATTTCTCCTTTCTCCTGAACTCTTCACATTACCCTACATAGCTCATTCAAGCTGATAGCTTCCCTATCTTTATTTGTTCTTCCTCCTTGCACTCTGATCCAGCTGCACCAGTCTCAGTGCTATCATACCTTATGATGTGAACAAGCTTACTTTAGGGGTTTGTATTTGCTACTTTCTCTGTAATGTTTCTCCCCCAGGTATCTGCATGACTCATTCACTTATCAACCTCAAAACTGTTCAACTTCCACTTTAAAAATCAATCTGTAATTGTCCACTTGATTTAAAATAGCTGTCTCCTTCTGTAAGTGACCTTCAAACTCCAAGCCCACATTCCTTATTCCTCTTCCTGGCTTCCCTCCTTCAAGTCAAATGTCAGCTCCATGAGGGCAATGATTTTTTTCACTGGTGAGTCTCTCAGCACTAAAACAGTATCTGACATGTAACAGGCACTTACACTTGTTGACTGAATGATTTTCTGCTAATCTCTGACTAAGGAGTTCTTCTAATGCCATCTAAGTACAGGTTTTGCATTCACAACCTGGGATAGACACTGCAACAATTACTCATCAGCTCCACACACTTCTGTCTTGAAATAGAAATTACTGAGCTAATAGAATTATCTTCTATTGGATACATTTACTAGCATAAACTGTGGTAATAATTTCTCAGGTGTCTAATTACTTACAAACTCATCAAATTTCATACTTAAATGTGTACAGTTGTTTTTATATGTTAAATATACCGAGTAGTGTTTTTTTCTTTAAAGTATTCTCTTCAAGTCATGTTCAGTGGGTATGGATGTGAAAGAGGATGGAGTAAAATCATTTGCTCAGTCACCCTAGCAATAAAATACCAACTACTAAATTACAAATTTGCTACTAAAGGAATCCTTAAGTAGATGACTCAAAACTGAATCTTATTATTCCAATCTTTTTCTGTAGAAGTTAAAAGTGAAAAACTCTTTAAGAGAGCAACTTCTTTCAAATCCCAGATCAGAGGATTTTCTAAAATGGCCTTAAAAGAATTTATTTCTACCCACATCTAAATTGTTATTTGTACCATATATCCCAACATACAATGCTAGCAATACAAAATATAAATGAGATATACCTACTTATAACTTTTCAAAAAAAAAAGATAAAATCACATGAAAATGATGGCCTCAAAATGCTCATGCAAGGGCAATATGGTTTTAGTTTATTGACAGAAATGCACAGGTTATAAAAATGCAGACTAAGACATCATCCTGTGATAATAATGAACACAAAAAGCAGAATATTCAGAACACTTTCAGAGCAAAGTTAACATGAACTATCTTCAGACGTATACTGCTAATAAGTGTACAAAATTTGAAATGATCTTTTCACAATATAATGTCCCATGAAAGCCAGAAAAGATACAAAAAAGGATTTTACCCAGCATTTATTCAATTTTCTAGTAAGAATTTTAAAAATATAAACCAAGAGGCTTCAAATATTGTACAAGTATTCTCACATTATGAAAAAAGAATCATTTTCACATACACAAATCAAGAGTTTTATAATTCAAGGCTGTATAGTTTCCTCAGTGGTATGCTTTACAGATAAAACAGTGATGGCGATGGGTCAACAATGTTTCTTTGGTGATTCATCAGGTATAAGATTTTTCAAACAATAAAATCAATCACACTAGAGTAAATAACTTACCCCAAATCATAGAGCTATCATAAAAACTCATTATAACCCCAAATCTAGTTCAAACTATTAGACTCGCCTCATATTCCACTGTGTTCATAATTCACAAGTAATATCACAGTGTGATTCACTGATTAGCCTAGTAAACGTAGGATGTTAGGTATAGCAGTAGAGAACATAGGTTTTGTTCTCCAATGGACCTGCATTTATGTCATGGATTTGCTAAAAATTCACAAGCAACAAGACCTCAAGCCCCTCTATGTCTTGATTTTTCTCACTAGAGTGGATTTAATAAGTGTTAACTATTTCCAAGGACCATCAAAGGTTAAATGAGAATGTCTGCAGAACATAGCCTCACTCAGGGCTAACCCTCACATGCTGAGTAACAAAGATACTCAATGATAGACTGTCTTGAACTCTCATATATGGGGAACAGATGTCAGAAAGAAATACAGCTTTTCAGGCATAGTAAATAAATATGTACAAGGTAAAATAGAAGTACTTTTAGAGCACAATTACGCTAAATGCACATCAGTATAAAACAGTCATCTTAGCCTTTAGAAACAGTATTCCTTCCCCTACTTCATGTCTCCTATTCGTCCAGTGCCATTCAAATTGTTTTAAACCCCAAAGCTCTGTCCTTTGCTTCTTTCACTCTGCACTGGGTCCCTATGCATTTTCAGTCACTTGGTTACATGTACTACATATATCCTGGGTTCTAAAATTTATGAGGTTCTAGATTGGCAAGGGATTCTGGAGCCTCTTAAAACTGTACACGAAATTTTGAAAATAAATGTATGAATTTTTTTCAATAATGGGTCTCTACCTCTGTTATGATTTTCCGAAGGTTGGTCCAGATCTCAAAAAAGTTAAATTATTGACTTATATGTTAAATGTTCCCAAATATATACTGCCAGCCCAGATGTCCCCCCTCCCCCAAGTCTAAAACTACTATATTCAATTATCTTCTGGACCTCTCTGACTAAATGAACAAAACACAGATCAAACTTACCATCTCCAAAATCCTCGGTGAACTACCAAATTAACCCAAATCTTCCTCCTAAATTCTCTTAATTCCTGGCAACACAAACTACCCGGTTATATAAGCCAGACGTATATGCCTCAACTTTTATTTTTAATTCTTTCTTCTATCATCCCCTTCTCATGCAATCATCAGTACTAACACTAGGTACAAGATATTTCTCAAATCTGTCCTGTTCATTCAGTCTAAATACTAACTTTGTAAAACTTCAATCTAGATTACTGCAACAGCTTTTCAACAACAATGAGCTTTAATAACCTTTGGAATTTATCTTCCTCAAAATCACTCTTAATATATATATATATGAACATAATGCCCCTATTCAAAACCCAGTGCTATTAATGACAGGGGATGTAATTTAAAAGGCAATATATGGCCTCCCTGATGGTGCAATGGGTTAAGCAACGCACTATGAGGCAAAACACAGCCACAGCAGCACAAGTTCCATCCCTGCCTCCAGCCAGGGAGGGGACCCACAGGGCACAGCAGACCTCTCCTGCCTCGCCCACTGCTCCCCTCAGCAGTGTGTTTCAGTTGGTTCTGCTCCCCACTCTGTCGCTGGTGAATCCTCTCACCGCCCTGGACTCTGGCCTGTACCCCAGCTCTTGTATGTATAAATAAATAAATCTTTTTCTTTAAAAAAAAAAAAAGGCAATATAATACTCTTCAAGGTCTAGTTTGGCATACCTGTTTCTCTCACTTCATCTTTCCTCACTACATTTATCTCCATTTATTACCTAACATTAGACCAATGGTTCTGCCTGTCCAATGCTGTATCTTCCCCCGGCCCTTTCTATGCTCTACCCCCTCTTCTTTATCTTATTCTTTAAATAACCTCTGATCACTGTCCAGCTCAGGTGTCACATGCACCAGCATTTCTTCCTTTACCTGCTCAAGCAGTCAATGACGCCTGAGCTCTTCCATAATAATACTTTGCTACATCTATCGCTACACTCCCATATTGTTTCATAATTTTATTTGTATGAACATTTTTCTTCCACTCAGCAGATCACTTAGAAGATCATATACAATGTATGATTAATGTTTTACCTGTCAAACCGATGCAATTCAAAAAAAAAAAAACAATGAACTTTTGATTTACTAAGCCCAATTATAGGGAAAATAATGTACTTTTCTACAGTAATTAATGTAATCTTTAAATAACTAAATATCTTTTTCAAAATAGAAGCTACAATAATGTACAATCAATAGACTTAAATTTCATATAACAAGTAGTATTTTCAATTTTTCCCATTCACCTAACTGAATGCCTCAAAAGGCTATTAATCACCAATTTCATTAATAAGCATCAACTAGAAGAAAAGCAGTAAGTGGAATTGGCCCTTCAGGAGAGAATTTATAAGCTACAACCTTTTCCTAAATCAAGCAAGTCTCAAAACAATATGTCAAAGAAAACAAGCTTCAAATGCAGGTTCCTATATAAAGAGGCTTTGGCCTTGGCATCAAGTAAAATGTGAACAATAGTGGCAAAATAATTACACTACTGCTTATCTCACCTATCCTTGACAGACAACACATTAACTGTCAATGAGAAGAACTAAATGCTATTAATCTCTAATTTTATCAATGTTAACCATAAAACATTAGTCTGTACTTCACAGTCTAGAAATTTAAAGGCCTTGACTTGATGTACATTTTAATAAGAGTAGTAACATTCTCTTAAAGTACTGTAAGTTATTCAAGAGGATTTTAAAACCCATTGCTGAAACTAATTTACTTAGATTTCCATAACTGTAAAAACACTCAGAAAGGACTTGGTAACAATGCTTCAGCAAAACAAACAAACAAATCAATCATAAAATAAAGTGCACATAAAACCTCTTTGTAAAAGACATCAGTTTCTTAAATTTTATTCTGGTTTCCTGAAGACTTTTAAAAAACTAAGACTTTAAATTTTTTAAAGTGACCCTGAACCTTTTAAGTCTCCCCAATCTAGGATTACAATTCCCTCATTAGTTAGTATCAATAAAAATGATCCTGAAGGTCTTTTTTAAAACTGATTTCTCATCTACATTACTTCAATTAATACAAAAATATAACCTTCAAATGCCTGAATTTGAAAGGATGGCGGTCTATTACATACACATTTTGAAGGTTCTGTAATTACTAGAATTGACAAGAACTAAAGCATAAACCAATCAAAACTAAAATGAAGAGAATTGCATTTTTCACATCCACTACATACAAAGGACAAGAAGCCTTTAGTTCCCCATGAATAATTTTCTACAAGAAACTTAGAACAGGGTGGGTGGGAAAAAAAGATGAGAATCTGAAATTCCAGGCAATTCAGAATGACATAGCTTAGAAAAAAATAAACAGGAAAAATGCTTGATATTAATTTTGAGCTTTAGCATCAAAACAGTCGCTTTGGTGCAAATATCTGAGGAATTACAGTATTCTTGTTAGACACAATTAAGCTATACACTATGGAGGAAACTCCCACCCAGAATATAAGCATCTCAGCATCTCTCTTCCTTTCCTTTCTATTATTTTATCTCTTGTAACACATGACTGATCCCAGAAGACATTCAAAAAATATTATATGAAGTCTAGTTAAGCAATAACGACAAACCCTATTTATTGATCAATTACTACTTGATTTATGACACCTGCAACAATCCCATTTACCCATCAATTAATCTTTAAGCAACTGTCAAATATATAGCCAATGATCCAAATTTTGAGGAAAACAACCCAATAGGATACATCTGACAAGTTATTTAATATTCCAAATTTCTCCTCATCTATTTGTGAAGGGAAAATGATATACTGTAAAGCAACTTAAGTTTATGATCAGCATTTGTTCACTAAATATGTTTCTTTACTACACAGGAGAAACACAGACTTACTTAACGACCTAAACCTGAATCTAAAGTTAAGATGCTTGGTTAAGTGGTTTCAATTTGATTATAGTGCAGACCAGAAACTATGCCGCTAAAAGTAATAAACTGATGTCAAGGAAGGAGAAAACAGGATTACCAATCAGAAGAGCGTAGTAGGGACTGGGGCAGTTCTGTGAAATCACAAACTAAAATTGATATTCAATTGGCCTCTATTTTCATTAAATTATAGAGAAGTAACACTGTAATGAGAAAACTGTATCAACAGCAGTTTTAATTACAATCTGCTTTTCAGTCAATATGAATAGGTTGTCCAAAATCCAATTTGAAACAACTTTTTCAAAGACACAGGTCAAGTTTCCAGATTAGCCTATTAAAGTTCATTTTAGTATAACTGACTTAAAAGCAGGAAGAGTATTATTTCAACTATGTATCTGTGAATCACTTTTGCTCATAAGAAAATATGTATAAATATGTACAATATTTCATAGTATCATAACTGCAACAAATAAGAAGCAATCTTACATACTGAGTTAAGAAACTAGTCACTGTCCTATTATTGGTACTCATTTTGGAGACAGAAAAAAGATACCATTACCCTGAAACACACTTTATCCTGAGAGTACAGTTTTCCTCCTAATTGGAACTCTTCAAACATTAGAGACCCTCCCTATTAAGAAAGTTACATCTACAAAAGCAACACTTTAAAGTAACAGTAGCAACTGATGAATTTCCCAAACATGATTTATTAAAGGGTCATATGTATAAAATTTTTCTTAAACATTCATAGAAAAAATAGGAAAAAGGCAAGAATCATGTATTTGGGAAGGAACTGTAGTAGTAGTAGTGCAATAGAGGAAAAATGCATGCAGCTACATGTTTGACTTCCTTAATTCTACCCTATGATATGAAAAGTATTGACTTTAATTTAAAAACATTTCTTTTTCATAAGCCACTAAAATGTTTTTTTTTTAAAGATTTATTTATTTATGCATACAAGCACTGGGGTACAGGCCAGAGGTGTGGGGGGTGAGAGGACTCACCACAGACAAAGCGGGGAGCAGAACAGGCAGATCAACAGAAGTACACTGCTGAGGGGAGCAGCGGGCACAGCAGGAGAGGTCTGCTGCACCATGTGGGTCCCCTAGCCACTAAAATGTTTTAAATGAGTAAACACAGTTATTCCAAAAGCATGACAATTTGTAAAAGCACTACAAACTCTAAGACTTATTGGCTTACATGGTCAGTGACACAAAAATCCAAAAGAGAAAGAAAAAAGGTGACAGTAAAACTTGTCTCAGTGAACAGATCTGTAAACAAAAATGTGGTAACAAAGCACGAGACCTGTCACATAAAGTTATTACAAAAATCTGATATCAAGTCTGCTCAAAACTCTCTGAAATTACCAATAAAAAAAAGTGCAGGAACAAAGGTCAGCCCACTTCCCCACTCGTTCATGCTAGGATCCAACCATCATCCCTGAAATGTAAGTTTATTTTAAAGAAAATCCTATGGCTGAAAACTTTTGCATTATACATAATGTTTTAGGCAATCGACTATACATTCACTTTCTATATTTATTTGTATACACTGCTTTACTAAAATTAAGAGTTGGATTAAGTCTAAGATAACCCCAAATTAAAATGTTTTTTGTTTTTTCTTTTTAAATAAGGAAACTTAGGCTAAGTGGCTAATATAAAATCATAAAGTAAAATTAAAGTGCGATGAATCCTGGGGCCTCCCTAGTGTCGCGATGGGTTAAGCAACGCACTATGAGGCAGACCTCAGCCACTGCAGCACGAGTTCCATCCCTACCAGGGAGGTGACCAACATGGCGCATCAGACCTCTCTTGCGTCACCCTGCTGCTGGCCTCAGCAGTGTCTCTTAGTCAATCTGCCTGTTCTGCACCCACTGTCTCTGATAGATCCTCTCATCCCCCCCACCTCTGGCCTGTACCCCAATGCTTATATGCATAAATAAATAAATCTTAAAAAAAAATAAAATGTGACAAATCCTAAACGAAGTATTTTTCCATGCTATGTACTATGTCAACTCAACTCCCTTGGGTGCTTAATATTAAGAAATCATTTTACAATTGAATATGCTAGTGTTAATACTTAGTTACTTAGAGGCTTTATGCTTATTTCAGTACGGTCTAGAGAAAAGTGTTTTTAATCAGATATCAGGCATTTAGTCATGGTTCTTCCATAAATTCAAGCCCCTAGAGTACCTCTTACGTAAATCACCATCTCTGGTGTTCAGGTAAATGTGAACAGGTTCTCTCCTAACCTCCCCTTCAGCTTTTCAAAACTACTAATAAAATACGAATACAAGCAGGAGCAATTTGCTTATTCACTTGGCTAGTGACAGCATTCACCAAAAATACACTTCTTGTCTCATTTGCATGTACCATTAGGGGGAAAAAAAATTAAGTATCTGGTCTTTGTGTTTCAAACTGCATTTTACTGTTTAACATACTTCTTAGTATATTCTCAAAAAGACAATATAAAGGATTAAACTTCAGGATTATTTTCTGAACATACAAAGACAAAAAAAGGATTAAACTTCAAAATTATTTTCTGAATATATACTTAAATTTATATTGACTGACAGTTAAAAAATGGGTGCTGGTAGCCTCATAATTTAAAAAGGAAAATGTTATACCAACTAATATGTCTTTCTTATAAGTTATGACTGACTTAACTGCATTAAGTTAACATATACCCCCTGGGCCCACATAAGGAATTTTATGCTTAACTTTTATTGGATAATACATATTTCAGTCAAGTCTAAGTTTTTTTAACTTTGATTCTGAGAGGTGCATTTACCTTGAATGTGATGAGGCTTAAGATTGCAAAAGCTCCCTCCAAAGGCCCAGAATCTAAATCTTTTCAGAGTATTGCACTGTATCCATGTAAGGAACGCTGGATCTGGCTCCTAGCTAATAATTTAAATATACCTCAGAATTAATTTTGAAAAGTAAGTATTCCAGAATCTAGCAAATTCTTAACAGAATATAATCAGGCAGGTACGGTATACTGGAAAGAACATGAGTTTTTGAGTCAGACACACCTGAGATCTGAATTCCAGCTCTGCCCTTTCCTAGATGTGAATGCTATATGCTATACAAAGTTTACTAGGTAACAATACCTAAACTTAAGGTTGTAGTAAAGATTTGAGGTATTAGTTCAAGGTACTTTGAAGTCATATGGTAGACATTCAACAAATTTTAGCTGCTAATCTTAACAGCAACTTCTCATAGTATTAAATTGGAAATTGAGTAAAAAGAATTTCCCATCATTACTTTCAAGAGCACAGGGCAAACTGAAGAGCCTAAGTGCTGCTTAGTTAATAGCTGCTTTAGATAAGAATGACTTGCAATCAGTATGTCAAAGCATTGCTCTTAGCAAGGACAGCTTGCTTTTATAACAAGTACCTCCGAGGAATCTTGTATTTTCTTAAAGTAGATGAAGCTTTATTTTGAAGCTTTGAAGTCTTTATTCATTTGTTTAGCAGTAACCTTTCTCACTTAAAAAGCAAATTTGGATCCATTCCCTTCTCAATGATTTATTTTATAATAAGAGAATGGGAGTCGAATTCAGAAGTCTTAATTACAGTCTCAACTTTATAGAACTGACTTTAAAAAAAAGGAATGTTTTCTAGTGGGCAAAAAAAATTCTGAGATCAGGACTTAAGGCAACTACAGGATCAGTTCTCAATTTTCCATTAACTGTATAATCTTGGGTAAGCAGGTCTCTCTACTCATATTTAAAAAGGCTGAATTGGGCCTCCCTGGTGGCGCAGTGGGTTAAGCAACACACTATGAAGCAAACAGCAGCCACTGCAGCACAAGTTCGATCCCTGCTGCCAGCCAGGGAGGGGACCCACATGGTGTGCAGACCTCTCCTGCCTTGCCCGCTGCTCCCCTCAGCAGTGTACTTCTGTTGATCTGCCTGTTCTGCTCCCTGCTCTCTGTGGTGAATCCTCTCACCC
>JAGFMF010011501.1:19565585-19612103 GCA_019455555.1 Galemys pyrenaicus
AGGGCGGCGGGCCGGGGCCCCGCGCAGCCCCGTTGCCGGGCAGGCTCGCGCCCCGCGGCCGGCGGCGTGGGGGAGGGGAGGCCGGGCCTGCGGCCTGTTGGGGGAGTTCAGCCCGGGCCTCGCGTGCGGCTCTCGGCCGGGCCCCCGGCCCGGGGTCCCGGGCGCCGAAGGGACTCACCGGAAAGGCCCGGATCCGCATCTTGGTGTCCTTCCTGCTGCCCGTGCCTTTGCTCAGATTCGACATGGTGCTCGTCCCCTCCCCGGCGGCGGCTGCGGCTCGCACTCCGAGGCGCCGGTGTCACATTTAAGGCGGGCGGGCGGGCGAGGGGCGACGCGGGGGGCGGCGGCGCGGCCCCCGGGCTGGGCGGGGGAGCGGGCCGGCCCCGGGGCGGCCGCGGCGGGGGCGGCGGCGGCGCGGGCTCGGCGACTCGGGCTCGGCTGGGGGGCTGCGCTGGCGCGGCGGCTCCGCGGGTGCCCCTCACGCCCGGCTCGGCTCCCTTTATCGCGCTCCTCCGCGATGGCGGCGGCGGCGGCGACGGACAAACATCTCACTGCGCAGGCCGAACGTCCTCCTCCTCCTCCTTCTCCTCCTCCGCCTCAGCGAGACGAGATCCGGCCCAGAGGGTGGAGGGGGGAGGAGGGAGGGAGGAGAGCCCGAGAGTGGAGAGATTGGGGGGAGGGGGGTGGGAGGACGGGAGGGGGGAGGCGACGGCCGCGGCGGGGGACGCTCGGATCTCGCGAGAAGAGGGCGAGCGCGCTCCCCGGGCGGGGCGGGGCGAAGCCCGGGAGCGGTAGGGGGCCACGGGCGGGGAGGAGGAGACCAGGGACTTGGGGGAAGTGGGAGGGGTCGGAGGGGTGGGAGGTGAGAAAAAGGCGGGGCTGAGGGCGGGAGGAGTCAGCAGTCTTTTGAAATGGGAGCGTCGGAGACCGGGTTGTGGGCAGGGGTGGTTGCTGATTGGTGGAATGCGGAGCGGGCGGGGGCGGGGGGAATGGGGTTGTGATCACGTGGGATTAATGGGCGGGGGAAGTTCGGAGAACCTGAGCTAGACTATAGGGGCCTGGATCCGGCTGGGCGGGGCTGGGCGGGGGCTGGGCGGAGACGGGGCGGGAGGAGGATAGTCTCGGGGAGGAGCGTGGAGTGCGAGGTGGATATGTAGGTCCTAGAACTGGTTCCTGTGTTTTTCTAGGACATGTGAAGTGGCGATAGGTACTTGAGCAGAGATCAGGAAGTCGAAGGAAGAGTTTTGTGCAGGACTTAACCTGCAGGGTTGGAAATTAGCATCTTGTATGCGTAACAAGGTATTCGGGTTGGATGTGAGCACCCCAGTTCCAGGAGTGGGGGTATCATCTGCATAATTTCCTTACTCTGCACAAGCCCAGAAGCTCTCGATTCACTGACACTTTATGGGGAACCCAGCACTTGTTCACATTAAGCTGTCTTTTTCGGTATCATTGAAATAAAATAACCCCCTTAACGCAGTGAGGTGTTTTTGGTAAGAGATGTTATGGAAGTTAGGGTGATGGAAACCTGTCTTTAACCTGCCAGAACATTTTCCCATTCCAAGGGCATTGTCGTTTGTGAAAGCCAAATGATTATCTTCAGTACAGTTTGCTGTAATTTGGACTACATTGTTATTATAGTCCAAAGATCTAGTTTGAGCCATTAGTTTTGCTTTATATTTATTATGAATTTTACTTCTTAATTTATCTCCTTGCTCACTGGTGTATTTGGATTTCTTACCCTGCCTAGGAATAATTGAGTTCCCACTAAAGTCTGTGATCTTTTAAAAGAGAACCTGTAACTAGGTTCTCATTTAACCTATGATTGGGGAATCTACATTTGGAAGCTAGGGTTTACTGCTTTTTTTAGTAGTAAACTTAATAAACTGAAACACACTTTTTTATTTGTTTACTCTGAGGGGGGATTTACCCAAAATTAACTTAATGCTGATGTGATCTTTTAAAAGAGAATGACTTTTTCTTTTAAAAAGTATATGACTTTTGTACTGTCATCCCCTACTTAATTGAAATGCCCCAATCTACCATATTTTTGGTTTTGTTTTTTGGTATGTGCTAATCAAATTACACTCTTAAGCAATGAGGATATAGCTTGTAGCAATATCTGTGTAAATACTGAAGCTAAAAATAGGTTGTGAAGAACTGGGTTGATAAGGTAAGAATGGGAGGGGCTATTCAGTATAAGATAATAGGCATCTTGGCTAGGAGTTTATAATATGAATGCTGACAGAACCTCCAATCCATGATCATTAGAATAAAATAACAACCAGTGTTTTTTTTCTATTGCTTGTACTTGTCATATGACCCAGTTTCTTTGGAATTTAAAAATGTGTGTTCTGAAGCCATTGTTTGAAATTCTCTCACCTTAGCTAGATTTATTGTGTATCTTTTCTTTGTGAGATAGATCTTGATTGTTGAGGCCTCAAGTTCCACATCTGTAAAATGGTGACAATAATAGTACTTCCTCCTTGGGCTACTGTGAAATTCCAATAATTTAATACATCCTGTAAAACCTTGCGAGTTCTACTCTACAGAGAGAGACCACACAGTACCCGCTGGCTAGTATTATGGGTAATTAAGGCCAAGGTTATACTGTCTTCCTTTATTCAACATGTTGGCTTCCCAAAACACTTGCGTGCTTTTATTTTGAAACTCACCAACCAAGTATTTTTTGAGTAGTCCGGGAACCGATATGGAGTTGACAACTGTATTTTGGCAAATGAGGCCATTTAAAGGAACAACTAGCTTAGACTAGCCCATCATCTTAAAGGAAAGTATTTAACCACAGACATGTGGGAAGATCAATTTTTGAGTAAAGATAGTTCTTTATGGTGATTGATTTTTTACCTTACACATAATCATTATGTGCTGATTTTTCTCTTTTCTCTGTGACCCTGAGGAAAAATCTTGGGCTAGTCTTTAAGACGCCCCTGCATTAAGATATATTTCCCCTTAGTTATGAAGCACCCTTTAATTGTTGTGCAAATCCAGATGTTCATATGTTGATTATGCTTCAGCAAAGTTTAGCTGCATTTAAAAGAAGCACTACCCACTATGTCTTCATTAAGCTCTTAAAAGGGTATAAAGAACCAGAAAAGCTCTTCCAGATGAATTCATCTGCCACTGCCATTTAGAAATCTATTGCTTAAGTACTTGTTCTTTTACTCATTTCTTCAGGAAGTATTTATCGAATGGTTGCTGTACGTCAGCCACTCATGTCTTCGAAGAAGACAGACGACATCGGTTACCACAGAACACACAGTCCTTTTTCACATCTCAGAATTTCGAAGCCACAGACCAGGTTGGATTTGGCAACAACTTTCTGTGCACTCTCGTCCAGAAATCAGAGATTTTTATTCCCAGGAAAGCAGCATCCTCAAAATATGTAGGAAATGTGCTTTATCTAACGCATCAGGAAACTCATCTATGCCCAGTGATCTTCCCTGACTTGGTACCTCCAAATACAAATACAACTTCCAGGATATTCTTCCAACGTATTTGTTATTCTGCCAGCTGCCACCCGATCCAGCAGAGAAGGCAGCCTAGTGAGAGGAACTCACTGGATGCTTCCTGACTGCCGTTTGGCATTCCCACTTAGGCTGACCCTGTCCTAACACAGGATAGTGGTGGCCCCGTTTCTCTTGAGCCCTTCGGAGCACATGCAGTCAGGAGGTCCAGTGGCCAGCCCTGTTCTATAGCCCAGACTTAAAATGGGCCTCAATGACTATGAGAAACCGATGAAAGGAACAGTCTCATCTTGGCCATGAGTGTCTAGGTGTCCAGGACACCAAGCCACTGCAATCACTGTATCAGACCTGCTGATTTGATTTACAGACAGTGATTATTAAAATAGCTGACAGCCCACAAATTCAATCGGAAAGACTTGTTCAGTGGTTTTGAATAGACAGATACTGTGTGAGGGAAAGGTGTCTGTTTTTCAAGTTGGAAGGGGAAGATTTACAGGCAGTATCACTTTCTTGAAAGTAAGGACTAAAATAAGATCAATCGTCTACTTTCTTCCTCATCTAACTAGGCAACTAATAAGGATTCCAGGCCAGGAGATGTAGCTCATGTTTAGAGCAGCAGCATTTGTACACGCTTTATAAGATCAGATGTTAGAGGAGTATCCAAATGAGAACATAACCACAGATGCCCACATGTATGAAATCTGTAGACCTTCTCCACACACCTTTTTTACTTTGAAGCTTTCCTCATACATGTATATCTTCAAGACAAGAAGCATACAAGACATAAGAGCAGATGTGGCAAGTTACATCTTGAATTAAAGAAAACTCTTAAATGCCTGTTTTATCATAAAAAACCATATCAGAATTTCATCATTGTCATGCTAATCACCTCCCTGGTAGCTCTGGAAACTTTCTGGTTTGGTCTGGATAGAATTCTCCTTATTCCACATTTATCCAGCAAATTGATAATTTTGGAAATAAAAATACCTACATATACAACCAACTAGCATAATGTAAATTCTTATTTAAGGGTTATAGGTGCTGTATCCATGGAATTTTACAGGGGAGAAAAAGAACTTCCTCTTATTGATAATAGTAATTGTATGAAGACCCCCCCCACAGATGCAAATATATATTGCTTTCATTCCAAGCCAGAAAGGCTGTGTTCACGTGGATAACTCATCATTTGTCTTTGTGAATGTTACAGTTGAGATAAAGAGTTATAAAAGTTAATAGTCTAAATGCTATGCCAAATTTAGTAACTGAATTATAAATACAACAATCAACAGAAGAAGCTATCCTTTCAAACTGTAACAGGGTGGTCCCCAGGAAAAGGGGAAGTTCCAGGATCCCTGCCACACCCTAAGTAGAGTGGAGCTGAACATAAGAAGCAGCCAGAGAGGGGACTGGAGTAGCAAGGGAGGAAGAAGGAAAGAAGCAGGATGGAGAGCATCAAGGAGACCTGGAGGAGGCACTTGGAGCATAGAGACATGTGAAGAAATTGCGCTTGCTTTTTGCTCTTGGACTGGTTGAAACAGATGTGGGTGAGAGACCCTTGGGGAGGTTAACAGTGGCAGCTTTTATCTTGATTTTTTTAAAAGACTGATTTATTTATTTATGTATACATATACAAGAGCTGGGGTACAGGCCAGAAGCGCAGGGGATGAGAGGATTCACCAGAGACAGAGTGGGGAGCAGAACAGGCATACTGACTAAAATGCACTACTGAGGGGAGCAGCAGGTGAGACAGGTGAGATCTGCTGCCCCATAAAACTTGTGCTCCTTTATCTTGATTTTGATTTTGCTCTTTTCCTCCCAGATTTGTCTGATTCTTTCTGACCTTTTTCTATAGGTCTCCACCAAAAGCTACTTTAGACTTGTGGCAGGCTTTCGGGCTTTGCTTTGAGCCAATCCTGTTTGGCTGGACTTTTACCTACAAGGGGATGGGTAACTCTGGATGCTTGATTTAGTATCTGTATTGTTTTGTTCAGTAATTGTATTAAAGTTCCTCTCCATTAAAGGTCTTAGGTGTTTTGTCTTGATACAGCTGATGGCAGAACCCATTTAGAGTGGGCAGGTTTGGGGGTTCTGGGTTGCCCCTCTCCCTGCCCTATAACAAAACTTCAATAAACTAATTGTATTTAGTTCATATTAAAACTGCATCTTTAATTCTTCCCTCTTGAGCTAGTAAAAATGAGTAAAGCAAAGGAGATCCTGGGGAAGATGAAAGAGATAGATCCCTTAATAGACTAACAGATAAAAAAAAAAAATGTTGGGGCCAATTTGCAACCCAGATTGCTATAATGAATTATAACTGGTTTTAAGACTCTGAATCTTCTAGTCCTCGTATGGTAGTTACTAGGTAGAAGAACAACTGAATGAGCAGTTTTGAGAAAGGGGGAAAAACGGACACCTTCTAAGATGAAGCCAGCAACTTCATACTTAACACAGTTTTTGTTAAGTGTTTGTATGTGCCAGTGTCTGTGTGTTAGAGTCTATATTTCTGCATGGCTGTGTGTATATTAAAATCTGTATGAGCTAATTTCTAATATTCCAGTGTCTCTGCATTTCCTTTGCATAGTTTCCTAAGGTTCCTATGTCCCGGCGTCTCTGTGTTCTGGCGTCTGGGGTTCTGGTACCGTGATGCAGTATTTGCATGTTCTTGGCTCTCCCATTCTTTGTGCATTCCTGTGCTTTTTGCATCTGATTGGCCTCTGTGTTCCATTGTCTATATATACTTATCTCTGGGTGTTCCTCAGCCGCTGTCTGTATTCCCCTACTTCTGTGTCCTTGGATCTGTCTACCCCCTACCTGTCTGATACAGTTTAAAACCTTTCAAAGAATTTTCATTTATGAGAGCTTCTGAAATGGTACTTCTCTACCAATATCCTTATTGAGAAGTGCCTGTCTCTAAAGGAAAGTTCATATTTTCAGAAACATTGCTTTCGATGCTTTTGCCACATTCATTTATTATTTATTTTAGTGACATTTGTCCTTCAGTGGGGTGGAGCTTCCTACTGATGCCCTGATTTCCTATTTTATTTTATTTATTTATTTTAAATATTTTATTTACTTATGCATACAAGAGCTGGGGTACAGAGTTGTGGGGGCGGGTGAGAGGCAGGAGAGGTCTGCTGAGCCATGTGGGTCCCCTCCCTGGCCGGGGATCGAACTCGCGCTGCAGTGACTGTGGAAGCCCCACAGTGGTGCGCTCAACCTCTTGCGCTCAACCTCACCTCTTGCAGGCCACCAGGGAGGCCCCTGATTTCCTATTTCAAAGGACCTTTGAATGTGATCTTGGATAATCGGTTCCATCCCCTATCACAATAGCCAGGAGGCCGATCTTAGCCTGGGGTTAGAGAATGAAGACAAGGGCAGTCAGACCCTCTCCTTGGAACTCAGGCATGTGACTGAAGGACACAGGGAAAGCTGGTGGGTCTGCAGGCAGTGGCAGCCCCAGATCTTCCTACTGAATTTCTTAAATGATATTCCCACTCCTCCTTTCCAGCCTAACCCTGATCCCTGCTTGTTCTCCCACTCCTTTCACTCCAGGCTTGCCTTCCCCAAATTCCACTTTTGCTTAAAATAGCCCGAGTTTCTTTTCACTGCATATCGGTCAGGGTCCTGCAGGAAACAGATGCCTCACCCAAACCGGGAAACTGAGGAGAGTTTCATTCTGAACTATTTACAGACATAGGGGTGGAGTTAAGGAGTGGTCAGGGGTGATGAAGCAGCTCGGCACCAGCAAGAGTAGGAAGCCTTTCCCCACCGAGCTATCAGCCTAAGGGGAGCTGCAGCAAGTGCTGCCATTACCTGCAGGAAGGAGCTGCTGGACCCTTGGTCAGAGCTGTCAACTGCTCCCATCTGTGAGGTGCCCTGAGCTGGATTTGTCTGCAGGTGGCAAGGCCCTTTGTTTCTTCTAATGTGGCTGTGCATTGCCAGCACACTGATGTTGTCAGCTATGAAATAATATTGCAGTGTGATCAAGAGCGCCGGGCCCAGAGTCAGACCGTTGAGATCTGAATCTGAGTTCTGCAAAGTATTAAGTGAGCCCCATGCATTCTCATCAGTAAAATTAGGTCAATATAGTCCTGACTTCCCAGGCCAACACGAGGATCAAATGGAATCATCTAGGCAAAGTATATTTTTTAGGATTTATTTATGCATATAAGGGCCCTCCCTGGTGGCGCAGTGCGTTAAGCAACACACTATGAAGCAAACTGCAGCCACTGCAGCACGAGTTCGATCCCTGCCCCTGATCAGGGAGGTGACCCACAAGGCACAGCAGACCTTTCCTGCCTCACCCGCTGCTCCCCTAGCAATGTACTTCAGTCTGTCTGCCTGTTCTGTGCCTCACTCTGTCTCTGGTAGATCCTCTCACCACCTGCACCTCTGGCCTGTACCCCAGTGCTTGCATGCATAAATGAATAAAATCTTAAAAAAAAAAAAAGAAAAGAAAGAGCCGGGGGTACAGGCCAGAGTCGTGGGAGGTGAGAGGAGTCACTAGAGACAGAGTGGGGAGCAGAACAGGCAGATGGACTGAAATACACTGCTGAGGGGAGCAGCGGGCGAGGCATGTGGGTTCCCTCCCTGACCAGGGATCAAACTCGAGCTGCTGTGCAGCCGGATGCTTCACCGTGCGGCGCTGAACCCGCTGCGCCACCAGGGAGGCCCTAGGCAAGGTATTTAATACCGCACTTGGCACATCATATGAAATCAAAGAATATTAGCAATTATTTTATGGTTAACTATAATTATTTTTTACTTAAATGACAAATAAGTGTCTTATTTGCATCTCTGCAGCCACCACTGTTTGCTCTGTGCTAGTCTGTTCCCTGAGGTTCGGTCCCAATCCCACCATGTGCAGTTCCCCCCTCTCCCCAGCCACACGTGGCACCCACCCTTCCATCTCCCAACCCCATCCCTGTCCACTCCACGTTCTTCTCTGCATCTTTCCCTTCTCCAGGCCTGTGCCTGGGCTGTCTCATATCTATGGAGGAAACTCCCAAGTTATCCTTCCTCCCAGAGAGACTCAGTTAGCAGCCAGGCTTCTACAAACAAATGAAAAGAAGAAAGAATGATGGCAACTCTGTTTTGCTTTTCAAATCAAGTTGAAATAGTCAGTGATCTTGAAATCCCTAAGACACTCTGTATTTTAACAAATAGTATTACCCAACTCTAGGACTAAAACTATTGATCTGTTATGTTTAATTCAAGGTCACACAAAGGACTCTTACACATAAGCACACAGCAACCTATCCCAACCGCCACTCTCATGAGCTTATTTATATTGGGTTCTTCCTTTCCCAAGCCTACAAATGATAAGCTTTGGATATGTAGATTACATGTGGTCCAGTCCTCACCTGTGCTTCTGCATTTCTTTTCCTTCTGCCATGTCACTTTCTCATGCCCTAGAGAGAAGCAAAGTTGGACCTTCCATCCTTCTAATAACTAAGAAATGATGCATCTCACTTCAATGCACAATACACAGCAAGTATGATGTTAGATTATCTGAACTTTTCCTTTAATGTTTAATGATAAGTTCTTTCCATAATTGTGTCCAGACTTTTAGAAGTGAAAAGAATGGTCTGTTTTGATCAACTCATTCACTTTTTTTTAGTCAGTTTCTGGTGAGGTTACATCCCTACCACCTAATGTTACACTAACCAGTGATAAATGATAACAAATGACATGTGTGACAATGGGTAATAAGTAATAATGGGTAATAAGTAATGCCATTTTTAAAAATAAGCCTTTTATGTGAATACAAGATATATACTTGGAACTCAAAGAAAATGAGTAATTATTCATGGTTACACCAAAGTAATAGTAGTTCAACAACTGAAGAAATACATGAAGTTTAATGGACCATTAACAGTTAAGGTGGTCTATGAAAAGACTACATTGGTGTCAGTTAAATTAATTGCTGTACAAGTGACAGAAACCCCTATTTAGCTTGGCATAAGCAATCAGATCTATTGATTATCTCACATGTCATGAAGGCCAGTTAGTATGGGTTCTTACATCAATATCAGGGTCAGCCCAGCTTGGTATTCTTCACCATGACACTGGGCTTGTGGATGGTGCTGCAATATCATACAGAATCACAGACGCAGCCAAGCCCAGACTAGAAGTCAGATGGTCTTTCTTAGGGCTCTAAGTTGGGAGCTAGGGCCCTACTTTTGGGAGCAGTCCCAGGAGACTCTTTCATGGTCCTTGACCAAGACTAGGTTACGTGTCTCTTAACCCATTGAGCTGCAAGGTGCATGGGTTTTTATTCACCAGTGGAGTAGAGCAGATTTAGGAGTCAATTATTACCTGCTTGTAGTGCAGGGTACATTTAACTATCTCTGTTTGGAGAGACTTTACATGGGCATTAATGAGTGACGGTGTATGATAGGAAGTGTGTGCTTGTGTGTGTGTGTGTGTGTGTGAGAAAGAGAGAGAGAGAGAGAGAAATAGCATGACCTCGGTCCCATACTTCACCGTAAGGGTAATTCTCAAACACAGATAAAGAGAGCAAAGAAAAACATAGCCAGGGGCCCATAAAAGGTACAGTTTATTTCAAAAAGTACCTGGGCACAGGCCCTTATACAGACCCCTGCACACTCCTTTTAGGGCTTCTCTTTCAGGGGTGCCAGAGAAGCCTTATTCTTCATTCCTGCATTTATTAAATCTGTAGACTAAGGTAACTGCAGGCCAAGAGGACAAGGTGGTTGCTCACACAGAGCAGGTGATGAAGAGGCCCTTTACCCTCCCAACTCTCCCCTTGACAAACAAAATAATGCATAAAAGCACAGAGAGCCCAAACTAGCCATCTGTAGAGGTGGATGAGACAGTTCACTATGGGCAGTAATAGCACTGTGTAAAACACATGAGAAAAAGACATGGCTGTGACCACTAACTGTGTGTTACTTGAGTCAACACAGGAAAAAGAAACCACAAGTTAAGGCTCTCGGGAGAGGGCCTGTGTGGCCCCCAGGAGCTTCTCCTTTACAGCCTGGCTCCTGGGTGGGAGTTCTGGTCTTCACTCCACTCACTGCTGGGGTGAAAAGTTGGCCCCTCTCCATGTTCCATGGAAATTAACCAAGATGACTCCCAAGAATGAAGTACGACCTTGGGTTCATTTTGGACCCTCCTCACAGAAGTGAGTATATGAGAATTTAGTATTGTGATGTTTACTCAGAAATGTTTATATCGATTGATGCAAAAATGTGTTATCGATCATCCGGGAACCTTGGTCCTCTCTTCACTACTTGTTGGCAAAGGTGTGTGTCTTCCAAAGATTTAGTGAGCTGGTGTTATAAGGAAGTTTCTGTTATGAATAAAATTAGTATTTCAGGTCAGATCTATTCTTAGTTTAGTGTGTGTGAAATCACTAAATTCCAAAAAGTAAGAAAATATCTAAATATTTTCTTGAATTTTCTTAAACATCTGAAGTTCCATCTCTGGATGTTTTTACCTGGGGACACTTTTGTGAAGGAAAGGAGGCTACTGTTGCCTGACCATTTCCTAAATGTCTATTTCCCAACTCAGCTCTGCGGGCTTCATCCTCACAGCAGTGCCATCTGATTCAGTGTTATGAGGAGGAGATTTGGGTCTGACTCCAAGCACTGCTAATGAGGCAAAGGACCTGTGTGCTTCTGTGTAAAAGAAGACAGTAACAGTGCCTACCATGTGAGAGTGTGGTAGGAACTAAAAAAGGAACAGTAAGTTTGCAAATGGTAAGTGCTTAGTAAATATCTGCTTATGTTTTATTCTGTTCCTCATTTTACAGGTTAGCCAGTCCTATTTGCCTAAAGTCACCATGTAATCATGAGGGATTCATCAAGCTCTTTTCTCTAGTTCAGATTTGTCTAGCTGAAGAGTATACACCTCACAAAAATGATGTCATTTTCCTATAGAATCACCGATTTCACACTTAAGCAGGATGAAGTCCTTAGAAACTGGGGCTCAAAGATGATTTTAGAGATTCATTCTGAGGGCTCTGTAACTATAGGCTACTAAGGGAAGTTGCTGAGTGATCCAGAAATGCAAAGTCTGTGCTGAAGACCCTGAAAAATGACCTTGTTACCATTTTGAGGGATGGCCTGACAATGTGATAGTATGCGCGGCCTGGGCAAAGCAAGGCAAAGTGGTTTTCCCAGGACCCCACAAAAGGCAGGAGACAGAACCCAAAGGGGAAATGTGTGGCTGCATTATTGCCTTTCACCACTCCCTGTTCTGAAAAAGCGCTTAATGTGTGCAGAATGAATTTAGCAATAGGTACTAAATCAATATAGCATAGACTTATAAGCAATTGATTCATCATTATGGAGGCCAAGAAGGCCCAGACCATGCTAGAAAACTAGGAAAGCTAAAAGTGTAATTCAGTTAAAGTCTGAGAAACCAAAAACCAGGAATGCCCATGAATGTCCCGGGCCACGCAGAGAGTAAACTTCCATTCCACTGCCCTTTACCCTCAACAAAATGTAGAGTTCCCCCTACCCTCTGACCTCCCCCTCTACTTAGTCTGCTGATTCAAACATTAAAATCTTCTGGCTACACCCTAACAGATACACCCAGAAATACTGTCTTACCAGCTATCTGGGTGTCCCTAGTCCAGCCAAAGTTGACACATTAAGCGTCACATCTGGCTTTGTTTTCTGTGCTCTGGTGGGAGAAATGACTTGGAAGAAAGTCAAACCAACCAACCAAATTAATCAGAAATAAAGCAAACATCCTCATGGCCTTGGTTTGGGTGGGGATGGGACCCTACATCAGTCATTCTTGATGTCTGTGGCTTCTCTATATCTGTCTGCAAGACTATGATCTTTTCTCATGAACATCTCCATGTATTTAAAACCTAAATTAGGGGCCCGCCCTGGTGGCGCAGTGGGTTAAGCAATGCACTATGAAGCAAACCGCAGCCTCTGCAGCACAAGTTCGATCCCTGCCCCCGGCTGGGGAGGAGACCCACATGGCGCAGCAGACCTCTCTTGCTGTGCCTGCTGCTCCCCTCAGCAGTGTGTTTCTGTCAATCTGCCTGTTCTGCCCCCTGCTCTGTCTGGTGGATTCTCTCACCATCCCCCCTCTGGCCTATACCCCAGTGCTTGTATGCATAAATAAATAAATCTTTAAAAAAAAAAAAACTAAATTAGGGGCCTCCCTGGTGGCGCAGTGGGTTGAGCTGCGGACTGTGGGGCGGACCACAGCTACTGGTCCCTGCTGCCTGCCGGGGAGAGGCCCCGCGGGAAGGGGGCCCGCTTGGCGCAGCAGACCTCTCCTGCTGTGCCCGCTGCTCCCCTCAGCAGTGTACTTCCCTTGGTCTGCCTGTTGTGCTCCCTGCTCTCTGTGGTAAATCCTCTCACCCCCTCCCCACACCTCTGGCCTGTACCCCAGTGCTTGTATTTATTTATGTATGCATAAATAAATAAATCTTTAAAATAAAAGACAATAAAGTCAGTCTTGTTGGTGGATATAGGAATAGGTAGACAGGCAACAAAGATGTAGTAAAATATTGGATCTAAGTTTAGGTAGGTACACAGTTTCTGCATAATTCTTTCATGTTTATAGTATGCCTGAAAATTTTCATAAATGAGAGGAAAAACAAAACATGAATGCTTGCATTAAATTGCTATTGTCAGACTTCATTTAAAAGAAAAGTAGAATCAGTCTCCCTGGTGGTGTAGGGGTTCAGTCTCAATGCTATCTCAATGCAATCCCCTGTCAGGGAGCAGACCCAGAAGACAGCAGACCTCTCCTGTCTCACCCGCTGCTCCCCTTACCAGTGTATTTCAGTAAATCTGCCTGTTTTGCTCCCCACTCTGTCTCTGGTGAATCCTCTCACACCCTGCATCTTAGGCCTGCATCCCAGTTCATCTATGTAAAAAAAGCTCAGAACTGCGTGTGCTATAGGAAGTCTCAGTAAGTGAACTTCATCATGAAAATGAGAACAATGATATTGTGATGTCTTGATTGAGTGCCTAGTATGTGCCAGACAAACTGCTTAATATTATCTAGTAATATCTAATTTAGGTTAAGTACTCTCAAGTATTGTTTGACATCTGTGTTATTAGCCTTATTTTACAGGCTAGAGAATGGTGTAAGACGGTTGTGTAACTTTTGGAGGGTGTTGATTCAGGAAGTGGCACAGCAGAGAGTCAAACCATGCCTATGAGTCTGCAGCCCTTGCAGCTAGTGACTGCATGCCAGGGAAGGGAAACGTGAATTAGAGGCATTTAGAGATTATCTAGTTGAATTTCCCACCACTTGTTACAAATGACACTCAGGGTCTCCCACATTAGAATCTCAGAATTTCTATTCTCTAACCAAGGCTTTTGCCAGTAATCATGATGTCTCTCTAGTGCAAATGTTTTTTTTCCAAAGTGGATTCACTCACGGGTTCCTTTAAGTAATAAATTTCCATAATGCACTTTACCTATAATATGATAGTAGAATTTGATTTATATACTTTTTTTCTTTTTCTGGTATCAGGTATGTCATTAAGATGGCACCCTGATGCTGTAAACAGTGTGTCCAAAAATGAAACATTAGTTTGAGCTTTTGAATGCACTCAATGATTCACATTTCCCTGGTGGGAAAAATGCATGATTTTCTGAAATAAATATGTATTGCATCTTTTTGGCTGAAAATGCTATGATTCTGACAATTCGGGAATTTTTTTTTTTCACAGCTCAATTCTAAAACCATCACTTTCAGGGTCATTTTTAAAAATCTTAGCCATGACTGATTTATACAATGCAAATTACCTTTAAAAAAACAAACCATGAACATGCAAAAGGGAGGGGGTGAGTATTAAGAACAAAAAGGATGATGTATGTTTTTTCTTCCATTTGTAGTCTCCCTCACCCAGCTCATGTCTCAGTATGACTTTCAAAATTCTGACATGGGAATGTGGCAGCATTACAGAAGTCAACAGATCCACCAAGCCTTCCAGGTTTTAAGTTCTAGCCAACTTTCCACCTGCTCTGTTCTATTAGTCAAATGTTTGGCAGCTTGGGTGTTAGCAGTCCTGGCCTTAACTTTTTTTTTTTAAAGATTTGTTTATTTATCATACAAGAGCTGGGGAACAGGCCAGAGTCGCAGGATGTGAGAGGATTCACCAGAGATAAGAGTGGTAAGCAGAACAGACAGATGGACTGAAATACACTGCTGAGGTGAATGTGGGCAAGGCAGGAGAGGTCTACTGCGCCACGTAGGCCCCCTCCCTGGCCGGAAATCAAACTCCCGCTGCTGTGCCATGGATGATTCACAGTGCAGTACTCAACCTGCTGTGCCACCAGGGAGGCCCTGGCCTTAACTTTTGACTCTGCTACTTACTTAGTGATTGTCAGTAATTACCTAGTGATTACTTATCTTCTGATTGTCCATGAGTTATAAAATATTTATCTGGGTTACTGCAGACATCAAAGAAGAATATCTTCATGCTTTGAAAATAAAGAAAAAACACCAAGAGCATTGCAATAAAAGTTTTTAAAAATCTGATCACATTTGTGGGTCTCCCTGGAGGCCACACTGTGGGCCTTCCACAACCACTGCAGCGTGAGTTCAATCCCCAGCCAGGGAGGGGACCCATATATGGCGCAGCAGACCTCTCCTGCTTCACCTGCTGCTCCCCTCAGCAGTGTACTTGAGTCTATCCACCTGTTCTGCTCCCCACTCTGTCTCTGCTGAGTCCTGTCACGCCCCTGTGCCTCTCTCACCTCCTGCCCCCAGCTCTTGTATGCATAAATAAAATCTTTAAAAAAAAATTTGGTCACATTTGTTTTTGCCATTTTTCTATAAGACATGTATGTCTGAGTGTGTGAGAAAACAATGAACATTTCTCCTGATTTCTGAACATCGAAGGAAGATTTGGAAGATGGTAGCTCATGGTTCCCTAGCTTATCTGTACACCTTTAGAGTGAGGAACTGCCTGCCTTCATTATGGGCTATCTTTCAAAGGGTTTTGTATAGTTGACAACTTTGAAAGACAAAGATAGTGTCTCTCTTAGAGAAAAGAGAAGGAATGCTAGGTGTCCAATATAAAAGACCCTGTTCCCTAACCTCAGATTGTCTCAGGCCCCCACATCACAACTGGCTGAAGTACAGCTACCCATCTGGGCTCATTCATGTCTACAAGTAGGAAACGGGCATTCTCTAGCTACTCTCTCACTGCTCTCACTGTGTGTAATAGAGTTCTCTGTCTCTGATCCACAAACCTTGTGTCTTCTGTCAAGCCATTAAGCCACTGCAGCCACTTGGATGGCTGTAAATCTCAAACCCTTCACAGCTCTTGCCAAGAGGTTGGCATATAAAATGAAGATAAAGATTCTCCTATCTTATTTTGGGACAATTTTTACAAAATATGTGTCAACATTTTGGGGAATGAGATGATAGTGATCACACATGTGGACTCCGTGAGCTCACTGTCTAGGGTATAATTCTATCCAGGGCTCTATCCTAGTTTTAAGTATCCCCTGAAACTTGAAGATAAGGATCTGGGTGAAAAACAGTTAATATGGTTGGTGACTCAGAAATCACTGATGAGGACAGAAGAAGCAAGGTAGGGAGGAGAAGCAGCTACAACTGATGCATTTTCAAGTAACAAAAGCTTAATTCTATTTGGAAGTTGCCAATATAGAACATGAGCTTATGATTATCCTATCTGAGGGGTGAGAAACAAAAAATATTTTATACCAAATCTTATCTGTCTTTGATTGAGGGCTTCTGGGATGCGGCTGGTGTAGATTCTGGCTCTGGGTTTCTTTGGCCTATCTCGCAAGTACATGAAGTTGACATGCAGCAGGCCCTGATTGTTAGAAGCGAGGCCTGGGTGTATCCCCTATTAAATAAAGTCCAAGGGAATAAAGCTTACACACCTACAGACATCTAGAAATATATTCCCAGGAAGTTACTCGACCTGTTATGATCCTAGTTTCTTCATATGTAAAATGGGAATAATAATAATGGTACCAACCATATAGAGTTGAGAGAAGAATTAAAGATGCAATCCACATAAAACACTTAAAACAGGTCATACCATCTCATAAGCCCTTACATAAATGTTGGCTATTGTTATAGAAGAACATGATATGTATTTATTGATAGTTATCTACCTATCATTTGCTGATATTCTGGAGGTTAACTTTTAATTCCTTAACACCATGAAGTTCTATGTTGTTCAATGCCTGAGATAGATTCCTAGAGATTCAAGGTTTTATCTGTGTTCACCTTTGTCAAGACCCAACACTGGCTGCCTAGTGGGAGGACCAAGACAGATGTATTTAAAACTTATTATTCCTATTTAAATTTCCTTAGAGAATTTATGGGGCTAAGCACTCCTGAACTCTTTAATTTAAAGATTTACTGCTTTGTCAGAGAAACTAATTAAATCTTATTTGAAGTGTCAGAAACAGAGCAGCATTAGATTCAATTTTTTGTTCTATGGGAATGAGAATATAAAAAAGAATTATATTTTGAACTCAATTTCCTAACATTATGTATCATTTATGTCAGACTTCTACAAGTCAGCGCCATACTATGGAATTCATCAAAACATAACACTCTAGAATTTTAGTCAGCCTATTTCACTTTTAATTAAGGTAAAATTCTCTATTAAGCGAAACAATATGAATAGGAAAATATAACTTATCAGGGAAGAGACTCATTTGTGGAAACCAAACCTGCTGTGGTCTGTAGATTTGTGTGCTTCCTCATCGGAACAGCTCTGACCTCCACTGCCTTTATTTTTCCAAACAATCCTCCTCTTTCTCAGACTTAATCTTTATCCTTTTATTGAAAAGAGCACATTTTCAGAAATTACCGATGTCCTTATAGAAAGGAAACTGTTTGCTGACCTTTCCCCAACATCATTTCTCATTTTTGTGATTGCTCACTTACATAGTCTTTTCTTTGTCTATGCATCTCTTAGAGCAACATATATATATGTGTACATCTATGTGTGACTATGTGTGAATATTAAAAAAAATTAAGTATCAAGTTTCTATAAATATTTTATCAGTGTGTAGGCTGAAAGAAAATTAACCATAATCTTCCACATCAAAATTTTGGTAGTTTTTATTTTTTCAGTTTTTAAGCATCGATAATTTTTCACTGTATAGGATTTCTTCCCTCAGATGTGGTCACTACGGCTTTCCCACCATCCATGCACCCCCAGCACATCCCTTTGTGCTCCCCTGTTTTCTACTCTTCCCTCTTCCTCTCCTGAATGCTTCAGATTTATGATCAAAATTTTGGTAGTTTTAAAGACACATTTTATTTTTAGCTACTGCTTTTTTCTATATTTAAATGTCTAACATTTGAAAGCTATAAATGGCATTTAATTTTTATGATGGGCCAAGAAGAGCTGGAAAAACCTGTAAACTTTCTTCTCTTCCATTAGTCAACTTAAAAAAAAAACAACTTTTTTTTTTTGATGTCTTACTGCCCTATAAAACTTTACTAAGTAGGAGGTAGGATAAAGTTTCCTGTGCACTTAAGTGCATATATACTATAATGTTTTTTTTTTAAAGATTTATTCATTTATGCACACAAGCACTGGGGCACAGGCCAGAGGTGTGGGGGGGGGGGTGAGAGGATTCACCACAGAGAGCGGAGAGCAGAACAGGCAGATCAACGGAAGTACACTGCTGAGGGGAGCAGCGGGCACAGCAAGAGAGGTCTACCGTGCCATGTGGGTCTCCTCCCCAGCCGGGGGCAGGGATCGAACTCATGCTGCAGTGACTGCGGTCTGTTTCATAGTGCGTTGCTCAACCCACTGCGCCACCAGGGAGGCCCTATAATGTTATTTTTATTTCTTGAATTTCCTAGTTAATTTTTCCCTTGCTCAAAATCAGTTTAGTAAAATACATGGTTATAGATAATAGATATCAAATATATTTATTTTAAATGTAGGATACTAAAGCTTTTGAGGAAAAGTTAATGAAATTAATGAAAAAGTATGTTTTCACTTTTAAAAGCAAAAAATATATAAAAAATAAGTTCAAATTATATCACAGATTTGTGAATATTTAGTGTTTTCAATAGTTTTTAGTGTATGTATGAAATTATGAAGTAATGTAATGTTTGAATTCTATCTTTTTGCAATGTCTAGTTACAGTTTTAAAATTTTTCTGAAAGGTGAACAAATCTAAATCCTCTGAAAATGAATTTTTATTATGACCATTCCTTTGACTATATTCTAGGAGCTTAGATTCCACTTAGAAAAATTTAACAATTTGTTTCTTTACTCATGAGTGCTTAGATAGTTATTGCGTGCTTATGTGTGCTAAGTTCCAGGAATATTCTGGTGAAACAGCATACTTCTTGGCCATTAAGACAAGATAGTGATCAAATAACACCACCAAAAATGTCCATAAAAGACAGTGGTGGTAAGTACCGTGGAAGAAAAGGATCAGATTTTATGAGAACTTGTACTAGGGACTCCTGACCCAGCCTGGTAAGTGGAGGGAGGGATTTCTGAAGGTAGGGACATTTGAAATGAGATCTGAGGGCTGTATAGGAGTGAGAGATAAAGTTGCAAGTTTATAGACACACAGTCAAAACACAGAATTCCACCTCTAGATTTCATAATTAAAGTAGCAGCACATACTTATGAATGCCCTCTAACCCTCTAATTTCATCAGAGAGCTACTCTTTCAGGCACTGCAACTACCTGGGTCTTAAGTTTCTCTTTCATTAAAAAAACCAAATGATAATGCCAGCTCTTATTTTTGAGAATATTATATGTATGCATTTATATAAACACACATACATATATGTCACATATATAGTTAAAAATTTTCTAGTAGCCATGATAAAAAAGTAAAAAGAAATGAAGTTGATTTTAATAATATATTTTTAACCCGCTATACTACAATGTTGTCATTTCAATATGTAGTCAATGTAAAAATTATCAGAGATATTTATAATCTTATTTTCATGCTAATTATGAATATGATTTCATATATATATGTATGTATGTATGTAGATCTAGGAGTCACTTGGAGATAATTCTTAAACTCCTAAGAATGACACTGAAAGTTAACATTTGCAGCTCTACAGGCGAGGTAGTTGTATTTGGGGATGTAACTCCCACTTAACTGTGCACATTCATGCTACTTCTGCATATGACCTGGTGACCCTGATCTCATGGGCCTGTGAAGTTATGGCTCCACACTATTGGAAATTTAAGATTTGTCAGCAAGGTTGACTATTTCTGGGAACAGGGACAAGTCGTAGAAAGAAAGATTAGTTACATGTTTTCTTTAGTGATGACAAGAGTTAAACAGTATACCCTCAGATTAAATTTGTCACCTATTCAACACAAGGTTCTTACAAAAGACCTCAAACAAATATAGCCTATTAAGTGTAAAAACTGGGGAATGTTGACAGCTGCCAAGCCCATGTAGTGTTTACACATTTTACATGCTAAGCAAACTTGTCAGTCAATTGGTCTGACCGGCCTGTGGCCCTCCTGAGAACTTGTTCCCATTGCTTCTAATGTGTGGGCAGCAAGCCATTTGACCCCACCCTCCTGACCGCAGCTGGCTGGAGTAAAGATGAAAGAATCAGAGAGGCAGACAAAGAAAAATAAAGTCAGTAGTTCCAAGACTAAGTCCAACAACTATGTGGAGAGAGAGAGGGAGAAAGAAAAAGAAAGCTCTCATCTTGAATCCAGAAGGCTTTCCAATTTCTTCTTCTGACATATGGGTAATCCAGATGTTCTTTCCATCTCTATTCAATGAGATAATCTGTATAACAGAGGCTAATTTCTATAGCAGCACTATTCTATAGAAACAGAATATAAGCCATCTATATAATTTAAATTTTTCTAATAGCATGGTAAAAAAGTGACAGGTGAAATTTACTCTAATATATTTATTTTACCCAATATATCTATCATATGTTGCCATTTCATGATGTCATCAATATAAAATTATTTGCATTCTGATTTTTATGGAAGTCACCCCAGTCTGTTGCACATTTTACAATTAAGACACGTCTCAGTTTGGATGAACCATATCCAGGAAGTGCCCAATAGTCACGGTGACTCACAGCCACCATCTTGGATAACGCAGAGATAGTGCAATCACTGGAAAGCAGCTTTGCTATCTGGGCTTCATTTCTCAGCTACATGGTATCAAGGAGAGGATATGAGACTAGGTATTGCCAAAGACTTGGGAGCAGAAGTTACGTCTGTCCCTTCCAAAACAAGGTACAGGAAGTAGATCTAGTTTTCATTCTGTCTGTCCCTTTTCACCAGTTTGATGCAAATGCACTTGGAGCCTGTTAATGATCGCACAGAGGAAGGAGCTGGGCTTTGAGGCACCACTATGAGGAGCAAGTGCTATCAATCGGAAATGTTTGTTTTGGATATTACCTACACAAGAAATAAATGTCTTTTTGTTTAAACAGTTATACATGTTTGAGTCCGTTTACCAATCTGGCTACCCTATCTAATATACCTGTCTGTATTTTCCTGTACTGGAATTATGTACATTCTTTTTCTTGCAGCAAGTGATAGCCTAACACATCTGATGGAGCATCTGGGTACACCCATGGGCAGGGGCAACAGATAATTACCTTTTGGTGTTGAGGATGAGTAATATGTGTGTATTTTACTCAGGACATGTTTGGGCTACAGACAGACTCTATATAGAAAAATACATTTTGAAAAACAAATCAAAGGAGAAAATGAATAAACTATAAAACACTTAGTAAAAAAACAGGACAAAAGCTTCATGACATTGGATTTGGCAATGATTTCTTGGATATGACAAGAGACAAACAAGCAAGAAAAGAAAAAAATAGACAATGGACTTCAAGAACATTTTGTGGAGCAAAAGATACTGTGAAAAGTATAAAAGGTAATCCTTAGAGATACTTGCAATCCTATATCTGCTAAGGAATTATCATACAGTTTATATAGGGCATGTCTAAAATCCGACAACAAAACCCCAAACAACCCAATACCTAAGTTGGCAGAGGACTTGAACAGATATTTCTCCAATGAAGATACGCAAATGACCAATAAGTACATGGCAAGATGACTGAGGTCACCGATCATTAGGTAAATGCAAATCAAAACCACAATGAGATGCCATCTCACACCCTTTAGAAGAGCTGCTACCAAAAGAAAAAAGACTGCAGAAAATAACGTGTTGGTGAGGGGTAGAAGATCTGGGATGAGTTCTCTCCTGGTGGGACTATCAAACAAATGCTGCTGTGGATCACAACGTGGCAGAACCTTACAAAATTCGCAAACAGAATTACCTTCTAACCCAGCAATCCCATTCTGGCTATATACCCAAAAGAACTGAAAGCAGGGTCTGGCCAAGAGGTATTTGTGCAATACAATCATATCGTCACTACTCATAATCATTAAAATGTGAAAGCAGCTCAAGTGTTCACTGACAACGTGGAGAAGCAACACGTGGTATATACATACAGAAGAATATTATTCGAGACTAAAAAGGAAGGGAATGCTGACACATGATGGGTTGTGGATGAACCTTGAAGATTTTATGCTAAGTATAAAAAGCCTGTCATAAAAAAGACAAGTGTATTTGATTTCATTCAAGTGAGTACCTAGATGAGTTGAATTCATGGAGACAGAATGTTGAACGGTGTAGCGGGCATCGGATTTCAGTTTTGTAAGATGAAAAGATTCTGGAGCTGGAGGGCGGGTTTAGATACACAAGCCAGATGCATTTAATACCACTGATTAAGATGGTTAATTTTATGCTATTTGTATTTTCCCACCATGAAAAAGTTTTATTAAAAATCCTATTGAAAAAAATCACGAAAAGTATATGATGAAAACCTATCGAATTCTGAGACGTCTGGTAAGTAAACATAGAACTCACAGTCAAGACATTTTCTAACCTAAAATATAGGTAGAATGAGGAAGGACTAGATAACGGCATCATTCATGAAGTTTTTCATCATTCAAGCACCATTATTACAAAGTACTCAAGGTTCGAAAGGCACTGAGTTAGATGCCGTGATACCCCCTCAAGAAGCCTATCTGTATTTTTTTGAAGATTTATTTATTTATGCATAAATAAATATGGTCAGCTGGAGTACTGGCCAGAGTCACAGGAGGAGAGAGGATCCACCAGAGACAGTGGGTAGCAGAATAGGCAGATGGACTGAAGTACACTGCGGAGGGCAGTAGTGGGCGAGGCAGGAGAGGTCTGTTGCGCCATTATGGGTCCTCTCCCTGGCCTGGGATCGAACTCACACTGCTGTGCTGTGGATGCCTCACAGTGCGGTGCTCAACCCGCTGTGCCACCAGGGAGCCCCCCTATCTGTATTTTTATGGACAGAAATTCTGAAGCATAGCATCGTTAAACAACTTGCTCAAGGTCATCTGTCCAGTACTTGGGAGTTTCTCAACTTTAACATTACTAGCATTTGGATCAGCACTCTGGTGTCTGCCCACGGGGTGCTGACGGACCCCCCCTGCATTAGCTTGTGGCAACATCTGATGTGCCAGAAGGGGCAAATCGTGTCGCACCCTCTCAGTTGAGAATCACTGCTCTAGTATCAGAGGTTGCTAAGGTTAGGGAGAGTCCCTCCTAAGGCAGAGTCCCTCCCTTAGAACTAGACTTTCTGAAAACAAATGGTAAGTGAGGATCAACTTAGGAGACTCTCCTATACCAAATTATCAAAGCAAGGTCAAAGACAGGAGTTTGGTCATAGAAACCAGCTAAAGACTGATGCTGTAACCCCCATCACAGCTAGGTGATATTCAGGGCTTGTTTTTCAGATAGTAAAACAAGATGTGTGAGCAGGGTCAGGGCTGGGGGTGCCCTTGAGGAGGGGATCAGTGACTGGGGGCAGTGAGAGGAGAAATGAGACAGGCCATGATGAGGCAGCACAGCAAGGCAAGAGTTGCTCCAGCTGGGATGTTTCCCATGGCAGATGGAAGGTGGAGAAGAGCATCATCTGAGCTGGGTTTAAGGCAAAACTCAATGGTTGTAAGTGACAGAAACCCACTCAAATTAATTCCAATTGAAAGGGAGATTGATTTTTAGGCTCTCGAGCTCTTACATAAATGAGATACAGCTGGGAATGGAGCTGCAGGCTGGGGGCTGCCAAGATCCATCACTGCTTTTTCTTTCAGTGGCTGCATTATTCTTCTCTGCTTAATTCTGCAAGCATGCCCTTTGTTTGGCAAACAGACTTTCTTTGCCTACTCTTGGTTTTGGATCCTCTATAACTTGATCTTGCATGTAACTTAGTATGGACAAGATAGTCACTCAAGAATAGACTCTAGATGCGTTTTTACATAGCTTTGTCAATTGAATTGACTTTGTGTTATCATATAGTCAAATTCAAGGAAAAGAATCTGATTGGTAGTGTCTGAGTCACCCAGGAACCCAACGTTTTATGCAGCTGAGAGGAGGAAGGAGAACATATGATAAAATGCAGACACTACACCTGGTCCTTTACGAGTCCTCGTGGGGCAGGATGGATGATGGCAGGTCCTAGGAAAGGGAGTTTGGGAAGACACATTTCCAAAATCTTATCGACGACAGCTTCAAATGATGAATGGACTGGAAGAAATTTGCTGGAAAAAGGAAAGACATAAATGAGTACAGAAAGGAGGTGTTTTACATAAAAATTAGTCAGTTTTTCAGATTAATTTAACTCAGTTGCAGGGATTATTATGTAGTCTGAATTTAGTCAAAGGCTTGTGCAGGGGACTCTTCAGCAATGGGTTTGGAAATATAGGGTGGTAGTGAATTTTTGAAGGCATTAAGAGGTAGACTAAGGCATGTAGACTTTTCAGGGTGCTTGTAATACCTAAGGACACACCATGGAAAAAGGTTGCTGTGTTTTTCTAGAAAATAATATTTAGTTCCTGGGTAAATCCTACATACCAGAGTCAAGCAGCAGGTTAATTTGATTTTACAGTGTGTTGAGAGGGAAATCAAGTCATAAAGTGCAGTAATCTAGACATAACACAACTAGAACAAGAATTTGCTTACAAAATTAGTGACATAGATAGACCATCTGATATTGCAACTCTTTTGAATACAGTGAATAGATCATAAAACACAATTTATTTTATTTTTTTTAAAGATTTATTTATTTATGCATACAAGAGCTGGAGCACAGGCCAGGGGCATGGGAGGTGAGAGGATTCACCAGAGACAGAGTGGGGAGCAGAACAGGCAGATCAACTGAAACACAATGCTGAGGGCAGCAGCGGGTGAGGCAGGAGAGGTCTGCTGCGCCATGTAGGTTCCCTCCCTGACCTGGGATCGAACTCGCGCTTCTGTGCTGCGGATGCTTCATAGTGCGGAGTTTTTGGTGCTCAACTCGCTGCACCACCAGGGAGGCCCACAAAAGACAATTTAATTAAAAGATCAGGCCCAGAATTCAAGGACTGTTCTGGTACAACTACAGACTACAACCACCATCACTTATCAGCTTCTTCTGCTGGCCCAATGCTGGGTCAAGCATTTGTGTGAATGGAATAGGGTAAGTGAATGAGCTTTATTCATTAGTTAGTGGACAGATCTTGCCTTTTTCGTTCAGGGCTTAGGCTCAGTGAATCTAGGAGTCACAAGGCCTTTGACATCTGCTCTGAGGCAATCCCCTCTAATTCTAACTTTCCTTCTATAATAGCTACTAGAGTCTCCTGGTCCCTGGTCCCATAGCTAGAACACAGCTAAGCCCAGATGTAACAGCCCTGTGAGTCCAAGGATCATGGGAAGTTCCACTCACAGAGGTACAGCTGGCTTAGAGCCTATAGTTTTGGACTTCAAGTTCACAGTAGAAAATCAAAAGTGTTTTGTAAACTACATGTCTCCAGAGAGAATACAAATCTACTCTGGGATTTAATAAGCCTGCTTCTTGCTTCAAATTTAATGCTAATGGTAAACTGAGAAAGATTTCTAGTGACAGATAACTCATGATAATGGTGATTACTGGCCTTTATATAGTCTTTCACCCAAACAGATGGAGAAGAACTTAAAAAAGGAATGCTCTAAGGCATAATTTTCCCCCCTTCTTAAATAAAAGTTCCTCTAGGGTCAATGATAGTTTGTATTTAACATACTGCATTCTGTTACCCATACTAAATAATAATTTCTGGGCAATTCAGTTAGTCTGTTAATTTGCTGAGCAATTAGCTTTAAATGGATTTCTGCCCTGAATACATTACAGATATATGAGTGCATGTATGCCTTATTTATTTTTCTTATTCATTTATTTAACTTTTATAAACCTTTGTAGTTACCATCATGTGGGAGATTTCTTGGGCCACTTAGGTGGCCCCCACTGTCCCCGCCTCTGTGAAAGTAGCCAGTTTCTTTGTGACGCAAAGACTTTGAGATTTGTAGGTATTCCTGGAAGCCTCTGTCTGGATGCATTTTCTGGGTGTCTTCTTTCCTCCGTTTATGTAATGTTTTAAAGATGTAATGTTAAAGAAGCATTAAAGTTCTATCCAAGTTTCTCATATATTAAACCTTAAAAGGGGACATAGGGGCTTTTCTGTACCTTCTTCTCCCTTCCCTCCCCTCTTCTCCTCTTGCATTATTCATGGTCTAGTTCACGTGGATGCTTCTTGATGTGATCTTGGGAAAGTCACAGCGAAGCTTCCTAGACCTAATAAGAATGAGATATTATTATTGCACAAGAAATCAAGTCAAAGCTAGGTGGCTGGGAAGAATATGAATTTCTAGCCTATAATCCCAGACCAAATTTAAAGGAAATGAACTCTGTGTGTGTTGGTCAACAGATTTCGTCTTACTGGTCAGCAGAGGAGAGGCTGGGTGGAGGACTTCTGCCTGGAAGAAAGGCGCTCATGTTCCTCTCTTCAACTCCCCCTTCTAGTTCTCCCTTTTGTTAGGGTCAGCTTCCTAGCCTAAGTCAGGAAATAGGCCACTCCTGTTTGTAGCGGCAGATACTGTTCGACTGCAAGAGAAGGCAGAAGAGATGTGGCCGAGAGTTCAGGAGAGGTGACCTGATTGGACCCTGTAGCTTGCAGGATGGGAAAGCCCTTCCATGTTGAGCTTCAGCTTCTTCACCTATAAAATGGGGTTAACAGTTCTCTTGAACATCGAGTCCAACAGTCAAGCTCTTGGCACTTGGTGGTTGGCATAAAGACCGTCCACACTACTAGTATTATTATCATTGGCATTCAATGCCTGGGATTGTGGAATGTACTTCATTCGTTCTTCAGGGAGGGGAGGGAAGAACTGGGGAAGGTAAATGCGTGGGATATTCTCAGGGACAGCACTAAAGGGAGAGCATGGACAGGAGAATAGGGGGGCCCAGGTGGGGAGATCCAGGTGGGCATCCTCTGAAAGCTTGAGATGGTTCCAGCTGGGGCAGATCTCCCCGCCCCAGAAACAGAAACATGAAATCGTAGGCAAGGCCGGTTAAGGGGACTGAGCATCCAGATGAGCATACTCTTCTGTCCCACCTCCTTTCCCGCATCAGTACAGCTTTGGCGATAAACACCAGCAACCCAGAGATAAGAGCCTGCTGCAGGAGCTGTGCATTCAAATGCCATGGGGGCCACAGGTGTATTTTAAACATCAGAGGCAGTCAAGTGTAAGACAGCTGGGGTTGTGGTGAGTCTCACCTAAAGATCCTCAGACTCAAATTAAAACAAAACAAAACAGGGTATCTTCTGGACCAGATATTTCTGCACATCTTCAGTTTTGTTTCCAAGCGTTGACTTAATTCTTCAAGAAGTCCTGTGCACAGTGACTTGGGACAAGAATATGTGCAGACAGTCACATGGCTCTGCCGGTCCTTTCCCTTCTAGGCCACCCCCTAGTCAAGCAGAGGCCTCCTCCTGGGCTCCCGGGCTCCAGAAGAATCATCCTGCACACAGGGAATACCTCAGAGGGACAAAAAAAAAACACAAAGGCTATAATCTGCCTTTTCATGTGGAAGAACACAGCGAGTATTGTCCTGGAACCGTGTGGAAGGTCAGGAGTGCAATGACAATAGCCAGGAACAGCAGCTCCTTTATGAGACGTGGAGGGGAGGATGAAGGTGCCCTGCTATGGAGTCCAGGGTTCTAAGCTTCCTGATCTTCACGCCTCACGTTTCCTGTCTGCAAAATAGGACCATTACTCTCCCCTGACAGAGATGGTCCTGTCAAAGGAGGCACGTAGGTGAAAGTACTGTTAGAATGAAACTCCCACTGCCCAGTCATTTGCATATGTGCTCACTGCTTGCATCTGTCCCCAGTACACTCTGTCAACAATCCGCACCTTCTCGGGAGGTTTAAATTAGTTCTGAGCCCTCATGATGACCAAAAAGCTAAAAAAGGAGAAACCGAGTCATGCAATAGTAACACGTTTCTGTTGTTGAGAAGGCTTACTTATTACGTATTTTGCTGAGATTGACCCAATTGTTTGTTTTGCCTGGAATTTTAAATCAATCTTCCTACACTCATAGAGAAGCTGACTTTATTCTGGAGGGCATCTTCTGCTAAAGTTAAACTAAAGCAATGACAGTGTTTTTTACTTACAAATATCTTCTTTCCAATTGTTAGAATGATACTTCATCTTTTGTGACAGTTTTACTACAGAAAAGTCAGAAAATACAGATGAGCCCAAAGCTAAAACCACCATCATCCAAGTCCCCTGGAGACAATGACTACTAACAACTTCCAAGCTCTTCGATTTTGGGGTTTAGTACACTAAATAAAATGAAAATGGGAGTATCTTACATGTGCTGCTTTTTAATCCATTTTCACAGATTAATAATAAATTATCAAAAGAATGTAAGAAATGATTAAAAATAAGAACTCACTAAAATTTGTTTTATATTTATTGCTCCATGCTGTATCTTTGGGTGCTAAAACAATAGTCAATTCAATATAAAATTAATTCTCTTGAAAACTCACACTGCAATTATACTAAATCTGTTTTTTTTTTTAAAAAAAGATTTATTTATTTATGCACACAGAGCTGGGGTACAGGCCAGAGTCATGGTAGGTGAGAGGATTTACCAGAGACAGAGTGAGGAGCAGAACAGGCAGTTTAATTGAAACACACTGCTGAGGGGAGCAGCCAGCAAGACGGGAGAGATCTGTTGCACCATGTGGGTTCCCTCCCTGGCCGGGGATCGAACTCACGCGCTGCTGTGCAACAGATGCTTCACAGTGCAGCACTCAACCCGCTGCACCACCAAGGAGGCCCCCTAAATCTGTTTTTTAATATGATGTGTTTTCTTTTATTGTTTTTACAACATGAGTCAACAAAATAAAATTATATTCCCTTTTGTTTGAAAATAGTTTGTGGGTAGGAAATAAATATTAATGCCACATTTGGGATGATGATGTAGTATTAAACGTTTTGCTGTTGAGTGTTTTGACATTGTATTGCTATTGTTTATCTTCTACTGACAGACTTATAGAAATTTCTAGGTATTAAGAAAAAGTCTTCAAAAATGTGTGAAATGGTAAGAAGTTGGTGAATATTCACGGCTGAAAGATAAGGCCATGGTCATATTATCATTTTTCTCACATACATACACATGCACACACACGCACACACTTTTTTTACCCAGGTGAAATCACTGGCCCCAAAATGCAATAACTGCAGTTCTGAGATAAAAGACACAATGCTGACTCCCGTGGACACAGGATTAGTTAAAGAAGTGTCTACCTCTTATCTCTCTCATGTTCAATTTATGGGAAAAAAAAGAAGAGTGGGTGAGGTAGAGTGTTTGAACTCCAACCCTTCCCTCCATCCTGCTTTTTTTAAGTACCTAATGTTTTCTCAGGTATTGTCTACAAGTCTGGTCATGTAGCTCTGAGTACTTTAGAAGGAGACTATGAGGGTGGGTGCGCACTGTCAGAAGAACCCTAATCTGAAAATAAAGAAACTTCTAAACCCTGACGATAACAACTCAATATTTGTATATCATAGTTATAAAGTCACCATTTCAAGTGAAAAATTCAGTGGTTTCTAGCATAGTCATGAGTTGCGTAGCCATCACCAATGATGTCTTCTCAGAACATTTCCATCACCCTTGTCCCTGTGAGCAGTAACTCGCTAGTCTTCTCTCTCCAACCCCACAACCTCTAATCTACAAGGCTCAGGCATTTTGTAACATGTATCAAAACTACATCCTTTTTGGTGATCAAATAATATTCCATTTTACAGCTCACATTCCATTTTGTTTATCCATCTATCACTGGTGGACATTTGAGGTAGTTATCACTTTTTGATTATTATGAGGAATGTTGCTACGATCGTGTATACAAGTTTTTGTTTGTAGATGATGTTTTAATATTATGATGTGCTTGTAAGTCTAATTTGTGCCTCAAAAATACTTTGTGGATAAGGCAAGTCTTGTTATTTCTAATTTCAGGTATAGAAACAAGCTCTTAGAGATAATTGCCTGGTATGTGTTAAGAGTTAGCACTCAAATACAATTCTATTTATAAGAATATCTTAAGGAATGTCAAAAGAAGCAAACTATTCCCAAAGAAAATAAAATGTGTTATTTATTTTTAGTTTTGTGAAGATGGATATATTTACTCTGGCCAGTTCGAACAGCAACACCTAGATTAGTTTACAGACCTCAGAGGCACAGGTTTCCATAAAAAGTGATAAAATTTCTTAAAACAAAATTATACCCGACAGTTGTGTGGGCACAGGCCATTTTGTTCTTTGGTGTTTCGTGATTTTACTTTCAAGGAAAATGCAAAAACAGATTGTAGCTGTTCACAGTTCTAATGGTTCACCAAAAGAAACAGCTCCAGATTATTTTTTCTCCTAATTACCATGCATCTTATCTTGGAGATATGTTTATGATTAGATTTAAATCTTAACAAGTCTATTAATATTTCAGTTTTGGCATCAGACACATAAAATAGTATTATTCATGCAAATCTTGCTGAAAGCTTCTGAGTCAAAATTTGACTAAATTAATATAGCTCTTTTTTGATCATCTGAGTCATCATATATCAAAGTTTTGCAGGGGACTTTGGAAAGAGTTTAAACTTATCTGATGTCTGTGTTCTGTTCTGTGAATTGGAATACTTCCCTCCCATCTGCTCTTATAGCCAAAAGCAGCATCACCAATAACAAATAACAAAAGTTTAATAACAAAGAAATTCCTTTTCAATATTTTCTTGCTTGGGATGGTGTTAGCCACACCACCTTCCTGATGAAGTCTGTGTTCCTTTGCCTTTCTCTGGCTTTCTCAGGTGAATAACTCTCACCTTATAGCAATACTCAGATTTCACTTATCACACTATTGAAATTATTTAAGTGACTGTGTCCTATATCAGACCACATGTGTCTTGAAGGTTGTGTGTTCTGTCATTTGCAGCACTCAATAGAATAGTCATGGAATACATTTTTGTTGACTTTGATTGACTTTTTAAGAGGGCCTCAAAAATCCAAGATCTAGCTTGGACTGCTGATTGAATTGTGATCAACTAAACAAACCGATTCCTTCTAGCAAGAACTGAACTGATGTGTAAAGTAGTTTGCACATAATCTCTGTCCTTAGGAAGTTCTATCCAAAGTAGAAATCAAGTGAGACAAAAGTAGGTTTGAAATTGATACAAAGACTACCCAGGCATAGACATGTAATAAATGAGATAGCCATGTGTGGGATAAATAAAAAGATATTGGGATTTGGGCATGGTAGTTTATTGGGATTGGTGTTAGTCAACTTCACAAGGATCAATCAGTCCTTTCAACATGAAATTATTGAGCAATCACTTTGAAGGTGGAGCCAGCAAGACTTCCTGACTGGTTAGATGTAGGTGTAATAGATAATGGAGTCAAGGATGCCTCCAATGTTTTTGGCCTGAGCCACCGGAAGGACAGAGTTGTCTTCAACCAAGATGGGCATCTGTGGTAGAGCAGGTTTGTAGGAGATGGTCAGGAGTCAGTCCTGTGCTGCAGGCAGATACTTGGGACACCTCTACTCGCAAAACAAGCAAAGGTTCCAACCTCTGCCACTACATTCTCATGGAGGGTGGGGAGTAAAGATCTGATCAATAAGAAAATTATATCGATGTGACGAGGGATGAGAACTAGGAGAAAACTTAGAGCAGGGTAGGAGAGCTGGGAGAGCCAGGGTGGGAAAGAGTGTTTCAAGCAGAGGAAACATTCAAACATCCCAAGATAGGCAGCGCTTGCCAATCCTTCTTGGGAATGCTGGGGAGAGAAAAGTGGTCAGAACAGAGTAATTCAGCAAAAGTTGAGGAGATTCTGATGGGCCAAAAGGCCAGATCTGGTGGCACCTGATAGGTCAGTCTAGGACTCTGGCTGGTACTGCACTGTTTAAGCCTGCAGTTTTGGAAGAATTCCAGCAGAGTGGTGGTAATACGACTGACTTACCTATGTAAGGAATTGCTCCTCTGATGGGTCGAGGCTAAACTCGGGGAAGGTGTGAGAGACTCAGGTGGAAGTATGGAGACTTTAAGAGATGCCAGTGCACTAGTCTTACTGGGTCACTGTAGCTAGTACAAGAGAGACTGAAATCTATGTATTTTGAAAGTAGAGCCAACAGGATTTCCTTACAGGTGGCATGTGGGGTGTGACAGAAAAGAGAATCAGTGACTTGGAGGTTTTTGACCTGAACGACTGGAAGGGTGGCATTGCTATCGATAAAACACGGACATCTGTAGTGAAAGAGTTTTGTGGGGGAAGATGAGGAGTTGCTTGGGGCATATTAGCTTTGAGATGCTGCTTAGACATCCAAGTGCTACTAGAACTGTTGGAGAAAAGAGTCTAATGGCCGAGAGGAGAGGTTACAGGGAAACAGAATCCTCAGGAATAGCCAGGTGATCGGTAAAGCAAGAAAAAGAAGGGGGCTGTTCAGACAGGCTGACGACACAAGGATTTTACAGGACTTTTTTTTTTTTTTTTTTTTTTTTTCACAAGAATGCACTGTGGCTCACAGAGGGCCATGTAGAAATGGCTCAAAGAGCCAGAAGGGGTAGAAGATGGGGGTCGAATAAGAGCTATGAGAGTTCTATGGGGGGTCAGAGAGAAGATGCCAGATGACCTGAGAGTCTGGTCCTGATGAGGGTAAGTGGAACAAAGAGGGAGGCAGAATAATGAGGTTCATCATGGAGGATTCAGCAATGGGGATGAGGCTTTGATTGTTAGTGGGTAAGCTAAGGGGGGGCATCTGGGGCTCTCTTTTGACGCCATTGGAGATGAGGCAGTCAGAGCAAGATGCTTTCCTTTGACCCCTGCTGATGAGTTGATAACATCTGGTGAGGGTGAATGATGTCAAGCTGGCACCCTCCACTGGTTCCTGGTCATGGGGTAGAAGGCCCAGAATGGGGCCTCACTGGTGGTGCGGTGGGTTGAGCGCCACTTTGTGAAGCATCCATTGCACAGCAGTGTGAGTTCGATCCCCGGCCAGGGAGGGGACCCACATGGTGCGGCAGACTTCTCCTGCCTCACCCGCTGCTCCCCTCAGCAGTGGATTTCAGTGGATCTTCCTGTTCTGCCCCCCCACTCTGTCTCTGGTGAATCCTCTCACCTCCTGTGACTCTGGCCTGTACCCCAGCTCTTGTATGCATAAATAAATACATCTTTAAAAAAAAAAAAAGAAGGCCCAGAATGTTTGGGAACACTGTATTTAAAGCCCGAGGCTGAGCAATGTGGGCAGAGAGAAGTCATGTGGGTGTTGCTATTAAAATGTCTGTGATTGTTATATTAATATGGAAATACAGTGTCATCACCGTCTAAAATAATGGTAACCTGAGTCAACCAGGAACAGATAATCTGTCACTCTGATATTTCGCAGAAGAATCCCTTAAGAGACCACTATGTCAGTGGCATTTTTCAGCATGACTAAAGTTCTGCAAGAGCATTATTTTGAAGGTACTAACTGGCAGTCAGAAAACTTTAGTCAAGTTCCAGTTTTAATTTGCCAGTTGTAAGTTTTCTTGCTCTTGGTATATTCACTTTTCATACCTTTTAATATTGGTATGCTATGTACCCTCTCTCACAGAGAAGTGGAAAATAAAATGTGATAATGCATGCAAAGAAGTGTTATAAACAAAAGAAGAAAAAGCATCATAGAAATACAAGGTAGTATTACCATGGTGAGAAATGTTGACTCCCTGTGTATTTATTCTGTGGATACTATCAGTGTCTCAAAGCACAATTAAAAATATTCAGCACATCACAGGCCCATCAACTGTAGCTAGGGAAACCAGCAAGGTTACTTAGAAAATGCCAGTTTCTGGCCCTTCCTGGTGGCGCAGCGAGTTGAGCGCCACACTGTGAAGCGTCCATGATACAACAGTGCCAGTTCAATCCCCAGCCAGGGAGAGGACCCACATGGGGCAGCAGACCTCTCCTGCCTTGCCTGCTGCTCCCCTCAGCAGTATATTTTGGTTAATCTGTTCTGCTCCCCACTCTGTCTCTGGTGACTCCTCTCACTCCCTGTGCCTCTGGCCTGTACCCCAGCTCTTGTATGTATACATAAATAAATAAATAGATAAATCTTAAAAAGAAAATAGCTGTTTCTTTTTAGATTTGGAAACACAATAAAGAACAAGAAAAAAGTGTCTTCTAAATAAAAACTGTCATCACTTGTTTTATTTAGCAATATAGAAGCCCAACAATGAGTAAGCTGTGAGTATTTTAACTACCTTAAAAGTTGATACTAAAGTATTTTCTCTTCAAAGGAAATATCATAAATATTACTGGACTTTATCCTTCATATATTTAAATTAAATGAATTTTTTAAAATTTTCATATTTGTTGCTTCATCTTATATACTGGACCTCCTCTCCTAAATGGTGGGTGGCAGGTATGGTGCTGAAGGCTATCCTCTTTTTTGGAGCTTATTTGGAGGCTCACAATGAAGGGTAAGAAAAGTTAGAGATGGTGGGTTGGATGGGATCCTACTCTATGATCCACAATTTCGTGCAGGCTCAAGAATCAAACTGTGTTTTAGAAAAATGTTGTTTTCTAAAGTCAGGTCCAGAATATTCTCCCTGTAATGCCTCTTTCTCAGCCTTCAGTCTATGATGGTGTACACATAGAATGAAATCCTTTACAGCTGAGATATAAATGTTGATGGAAGATCTAAAGTCGCAGCTGTCTCAAGGCCTGTAGCTACCTAGAGTTAGAACTGCCATGTAGGTAGTTCACCCCCCGCCTCACTCGAGTCACGCTCAATGTCCATCTGTTTTCACCTCATTCCTTCTCTACTGAGGACCGCAACGCGTTGAGTTAGCTAACATTTCTGCGATGACAGCTATACAAAGAGCGCGACTCACAGCCATGATTCACCTTCGAGACACTAACTTCTCTATTTGTGTCCATTCTCTATGGCCTTGCTGAATTATCCTTAAGACTTGTCTGAAGAATGCCTTCAAGTTTTAATCTTAAATATATTTTCACTGAAAAATATTGTATAACTGAAAAAAACTCCTGCCAAAAAATTATTTTTTGAAACTCTTAAGTCTACCTTACATGTCTCATGATACAGTTCAAGTTAAATTAGCAGGGGAAAATGGAAAAAATACTGCAAAAAAAGGGCAAAGATAGAGGAGAAAGTGTCCAATAAATTCAAGTGTCTTACCGAGAAGCAGAAACACAGTTAATGCAAAAGCCATGGAATGTTTGTGGGATTACATGCCACTATCATCCTGGAAAAAAAAAAATGTAAGCCGTGGCTCTTCCTATGGTAACGTATTTTACCACAATTTGGTAAAAACAAATGAAACCATTTTGTTTGCAGGTGCAAGGAAACCCAACTCAAATTGGTTTAAATGATAAGTCATTGGCTTCCATAACTAGGACTCCCAGACAGAGAACTAGGACCCAGACAGAGGACAGGTTTTCAGTTTTCTTAATCCATTATCTCTGGCAACATTTCTTTGTGGCCCTGAGCTCTGGAACTCTCCATGCAGCTCCATCTTTATGCTGATAGAATTGGATGCCAGCAGTTTCAGACATACAATATATGAACAAAGACCAAAAAAGAAAAGTTTCCAGTAGCTCATTTCCTCCTGCCCAATCACTGACAAGTGAGATGGACTTATCCTTCAGCCAGAGTTCTGTTTGGAAGACCTAAGGGGAGGTGTATGCTAGATAAACAATGAGCAATGTCCACCTCCTCTCTATCTCTTGTATTTTTCAAAGGACGAGTACCATATTATATTCCTTCTTTTACCTCTGGCATCTGTCATGGTGACAAGTACATAGTAGCTGTTCAGTAAATGTCACTGATAAATGAGTGCCCAGAAAGATAGCAAGCCTGATCTAAATTTGTCCTGTAGTTTAAAAAAAGTTCAAATAATTTCTAGTTTCCTGAAATTAAAAAGGAAGGCATTTTTAGGAGCATCCTATCTAGAGAGGACCAGAGGAAGACACAATAATATACTGTAATCAGGGCTCAAATTACATAGGCTTTTACAATAGACCAGATGTCAACCATTTGAATAACATTTAGCAGTAAACAGACATAAGTGCCACATTTTTTTACAAAAAATGAACAATTTGGATCCTGAATCAAATGAGCTTCTGAATTTCACATAATGGCAGCTTCCAGATTTTGTGTTTGCATTAATAGATAGAATTATTTAGCTTGAAGATGGGGGAGGGACTGATAGGTTGGTGACTTGCCAGGATTTCTAGATTCTGTGCTTGTTGGGGTTTAGAACGCCAGGCTCAACAGAAAGCAGAAAGCAGTGGGCACCAGTTTTTAGGAACTCTGTTGATGCAACTTTTCTTCTACTTTCCTCACAAAGTACAGAGAACAATTTAAAGGTTACCAATGGCCAGCACTGTGTTCTGGTGAGTGGGAGGAAACAGAACATTAAGGACTGCTTTGTACCAGCCCTTTGGACCCTAATGGGCGCAGCCAACACTCTGCTATTTTGGGTGAGGCTGATTTCATTGCATCAATGATGCTTTCAAGTTCTAGGCCAAACTCTTGATAAAGTAAACAGTCTAACAGGTGGGTGTCTTGGGGAGGCACCCTCTGTACTTCATGGCAACAAGTTCTGCACTTCCTCTTCAGGACTGCCTCCTCATCCTGATTCAAAAGAAAACAAACAAGACCTGTCTCCACTCAGTGTAAACTTCCAAGGCAGTTGAAGGAGGTGAAGGATGCCTGCTGGTCTGGGTCTTCATGGTCTAACAAGAAGTAGCAAATTTGAGGGGGTTGGGGGGCTAGCATACTGAGTGTGGTAGGGTTTTTTCCTTTGATAATATCTGGGTTTAGATGGCCTTGGATGAGGCATGCTCTTTTGCTTCCTCTCTAACTCCTCCTCCCCAACACTTGCCTGGTGTGTTTGTATTACTTGCCCTGTCCCTGCAGGTGCTCACCTGGTCACCTCAGATTAAGCCACAGGAGGAACCTGACATTGAGGATGAGTTTATTTAGGTGAAGTAAGGAGAATACCAAGGGAAAGAGTTGCCTTTTCTCCATTCAGAGTAAATGTAATCATTGTTTCCAGGACTGTGTTGAACCTGATAGCCGCAACGGGCACTAAAACTGGCCAAGGACACTGCCCGGAGAATTTATCAGTCTCTCTGAGTACTTCACCCGAGTGTACTATTGCTAGATGACTCAGGTTCCGAGAACAGTAATAATGGGATTTATTAAACCAGGACAAAACAGAGTTACTGAAGCCAAAAAATGGCCACTTACCCCGGGCGAAGCAGTGCCTAAACACAACGTTCCCAAGATGGCGTCTTCCCATCACTGCGCCTGGAGCAGGCAGCAGCCAGATTAGAGGCGGGTCCACCTCTCGAGACAGCAGAAGACACAACAGGAGAAGCTCTCCAGAGCTGCCAAAATGCCCCAGCACAGTCCCAGACAAGCGACATTCAAAATAGCAGCTGCAGTGGCCCAACTACCTGCCATATTCGCATGTCAGCAAGGCGCCCACTCTGGGTCTTCGCCTTTCCTGTTTTGTAGCAGCAGCAAAACCAGGAACAGCTGCAGTTGCTCAGCTACTTGCAAAGCCTCTGAACTTTTCCTCTATGAGGTTGGCTGCTGGAAGCCTCTCCACGTCCTTCAGAGCCCGCAACAGGCTTCTAAAAGATCAGCATGGTGGGGGCAGAAATTGTTGAAGATCTGAAAATGCTGAGATCCCAAACCCTGAATGCTGTGGGCTGCTTCTGCAGTCCCTTATATTTCTTACCAGTCTCCACCCAGGCTGATATTTTGTTGGCGGTTTCCCTGGGGCTATCCATCCTTACCAGCACCCCCCTCCAGGGGGCGCCACCTAAGTTAGTCTTTGGCTTCAGCCATCTGTTAACAAAACCAGCCTTACCTCCTACAAAACCTCCAAGAGGGTAATTTTGACAGCTAGTTCTAAAGACCCGTGCTGTTGGATTAAAGTGTGACTCAAATGAGTTTCCTGAAGCTACCCTACTAATGGGGCTCATCTCAGTTGTTTCTTTCACAATATCTGATTTGGAGAGAAGAAATGTGCTTTCTGTATATACACCATGCTCTATGGCACTAGCACCTCTCGCCATCCAATCCTTTATTCTGGAGCATTATCAGTTGCTTTCTTTACTTTCGCCACTTTCCACATCCGTTGCCCTGGTGATATCTCTTCTTATATCCTTGTGCACCTGTTCTTACTATCATATATTCCCGCATTCATGTAGCCAGTATTTATTGAATAGCCAGTATCTAGCTGATGCAGGTAGATTAACCCTGACCTAACTGGTGGAAACTAACTTTGGGTGAGAACCTCTGAAACATGAGAACTATTGTTGAAAGCCATGATTTAGGGGGAAACTCTCTTCAGACGATTTGTGCATTATTTACCGATGACCCCGACATTCTTAGTGCCTTTGGCCATGTCTCCACAAGCTAGTTCAGAGCCCAGACAATTATCCCGTTTTCTGATGGAGAAAGTGCAAGGAGGTAAGGCCGTGAATCTCAAGAGTTTCCAAGTGGTGGGAGGGAAAAGATCTCTGGCTTCAAGCACCGTCTCCTGTTGACGGGCTTGTGTTACTTCACAGTTCGCAGTCTCAGTCCCCTTCTCTCTACAATGGGATGCTAATATCTACCTCTTGTGATCCATGGATGCATTAAGTGCAATTGAGTGTGAGTGTGTGTGTGTGTGTGTGTGTGTGAATCAGCAGGCCATAGTTTCAGTAAACACAGCCACTGTTTTGTGGCACTTAATACTGAGGCATTATGCTTGTCCCTTGTAGGCACTTAAGAAACACCACTGTTCTCCCTCCCTCCTCTCTCTGATTTTCCTTTGGCCTGTTACCTCCTATGTATTCCAGGTTTGAAAAAATGGTGGTGAGTTACAGCTTCCCCCTTTCATTCAGCAAATATTTATTGAGCAGTGTAAGGAAAGTGAGTAAATCAGACCGTTTTTCGTTTTCCACACAACAGACAGCCCATACCTTGAAATGCTATGCCTTCCTCCACTGAACAGACATGTAGCAAAGGACAGATGGGCCTTGCATCTGCAACAATGTATTGGTGGTGTGGCTGTGAGCACTTAACAGGGTAGAGAGGTAGGCAGGGCCTTGGAGTCTCTCGCTGTGTCTGCTGCCATGTGTGCGTTCCCTGTCTCAGCATTAAGAGACTTCAAAATCCACAGAAGGCTCCCAAATTCTCTCTCTGTCTGCAGGAACAATGGACCCTCCCGGCCGGGGGTTGTTGCAGAAGCAGCTACAAGTGCGGAGCTCTGAAGACAGTCTTGAACAAGTCAGGCAAGGTCTGTGATCTGGGAGATTGGATCCCAATGAAGGGAGACTAAACAGAAACAGGTAATTTCAGACAGTGCTCAGTGCTAAGTAAAAAGAGAAAAAAAGAAGAAGGTTACATGAGGAGACAGGTAGTTGCGACGGGACAAGGTCACATGGATGAAGGCTATCTCGGGACAAGGTCACATGGATGAAGGCTATCTCGGGACAAGGTCACATGGATGAAGGCTATCTCGGGACAAGGTCACATGGATGAAGGCTATCTCGGGACAAGGTCACATGGATGAAGGCTATCTCGGGACAAGGTCACATGGATGAAGGCTATCTCCCAAATGTTCCAGGATGCAATTGCTGTGAGGCATCAGAAAAAGAAACTTGAAAGAAGTGAGGAAATAGCAATGGGAAATGTGGGAAAAGAGAGTTGCGGGCAGAGTGTGTGTAAGTGACCTGACGGTGACTGAGGCACAGAGAAGACGCCCCCTCCTCAGCAGACCTCCCAGGGCATGGCCAGCAAGAGAACAGAGGAGCCAGCGGAGAGATGGGGCTCTCCAGGGCACGCAAGAAGTTTGCACTTCGTTCTGCATATGGCAGGAGGGTTTTGAATGCTGGAATGATGTGGTCTGATTTATGTGTGATGAGCAGCATTTATTCTGCTCTTTGGAAAGTGGAGCAGAGGGGCCAATGGCAAGGGAGCATGGCAAGGGGCAGTTAAGCGTCACTGCAGTGACCCGGGTGAGACCTGGCTGTGGCCTGCCGAGGGTCCTGGCGGTGGAGCTGGAGGTGGAGAGAGGGGGACGGACTTGGGGCATGTTTGGGAGCCGAGCTGGTAGGACCTGCACCGATGGATAGCGGATGAGAAGTGGAAGGAGGGGCGGGATTAGGGATAACTCCTGGGTTTTAGGATGAACCTGCTTGGGAAATTCAGGGCTCTCCACTGCCCCACCGTGTTTGAAACGGGAGCAGCTTCATGGGCTGCACAAGACAAGGTCATTCGGGTCTCTGTGTGCGGTGTTTGTGGAGATCGCCGTCAGGGCGGCTGAGATTTGGTAGGACTAGAGAGGAGATGTGATCAATTTCGGAATAGCTGAGGCTTCGTCCTTCCCACTTACCAGACATGGGTTACCTTATAACTTTGGCTTCATGTAGCATTGTCCCAATTTCCATCCTTGCTCTTTTTTTTTTTCCCTAAAAAAAAGATTTATTTATTCATGCATTGAAGAGCTGGGGTACAGGCCAGAGGTGTGGGGGGTTGGAGGATTCACCAGAGACAGAGCGGGGAGCAGGACAGGCAGATGGACTGACACACTACTGAGGGGAGCAGCGGGCGAGGCAGGAGAGGTCTGCTGCGCTGTGTGGGTCTCCTCCCCGGCCTGCGTCAAGGATCGAACTCGAGCTGCAGTGGCTGTGGTCTCCCTCATAGTGTGCTGCTTAACCCACCAAGGAGGCCCCTCCATCCTTCCTCTTTGGCTCCAGCTTCTCCTGCAGCCCAGCAGAACCAGAACCACCCTCAGGCCCGGTGGGTTCCGCAGAACTGACTTGGACGCTGGTGGAGTGGGGGACCCCTGCTCTTTTGGTGCTGCGGCCTCCTGACTTGGGGAACCTGAAACCCACTCCTGGCTGCCTGTGCTGTTGGGTACAGGGCCCGGGGCTACAGAGCAGACCCTACTCACGCCTCCTTTGACAGGGTCTGAGGGGAAGGGGCTGGAGCCAGGCGCGGTGTCGGGTGCTGCCAGCTGCCGGCAGGGCTGACTCTCCGATGCTGGCATGGACCGTGGAGACTATCTCCTCTGGAGTGCCTTCACCAGCATTCCCAGAACACCTTACCTTCTCTGAGCCCCAGTTGCCTCATCTGTGACAATGGGTAGCGGTAACCATTACGTCTCAGTTACTGTCAGAATTGACTTGAGGAAGCTGTGAGGAGCCAGCACAAGCTTGACACGAAACCGAGACTCTGGCACCAATGAGATTTTGACATTGAAACATGTTTCTTAATCAACCTGTGCCTCAGTTTCCTTATCTCCAAGAAGAGGGTGCTAATGGTACCTACTTCAAATAGTTATTGTGAGAATTGGGTTTAATATTTCATGTAAAGTGTTTCAAACCGTGACTGGAATTTTCGCTAAGGGCTTCTGGAAGGGTTGTTTATCTTGTCCCAGTTTTACAGAGAGGCAATTGGCAAACATCTCTGTAGCAGTTTAAGGTGTGCTGCATGATGATTTGATTTACATCTATTGTGAGGTGATTACCACAATAGGTTCAGCCAACATTTATCTTCTCTGATAGATACAATAAAAAGAGAAGACAAGGGAAACAAAGATTCCTGTGGTGAGAATGTGACCGGCATTAACTTAGAGTACTTAAAAATAGTGCTTGGTAAGAGAGCTTGATTATCTATTACAGAAAATGAGGCCTGTAAAAGATACATGAAAAAGTTAGCTATTGTTTTTAATTTTATTATATCTCCCATTAATCTTGCTGATTCTGTTTTCCAGAAATAATTACAAACTTAGTGTGCGATTCGCTGAACTCGAGAGAGGACCATGCACTCAGATGCCAATGGGGGAGGCAGGTGACCCTAATATTAAGTCCATGAGGAAGGGAGCCCCAGGTGGGCCCCAGGGTGATGCAGGGGCTCACAGTACAGGAACAATACTGTGGAAATGGGCTGATGTGGCCTAGGCCCAGCCCCCTGTCCCATTACCAGTGGTGTGGCAGGCAGGTGCTTTAAGAAAAACTGGAAATCTGGAATTTTTAGGTAAGATTTCTGGGTTCCTGGGGCCTCCCTGATGATGAAGCAGGTCGAGCACCGCACTGTGAAGCATCCGTGCCACTGCAGCCCAAGTTCAATCCCTGGCCAGGGAGGGGACCCACTGGGCGCAGCAGACCTCTCCTGCTTCGCCCGCTGCTCCCCTCAGCAGTGGATTTCAGTCTATCTTCCTGTTCTGCTCCCCGCTCTGTCTCTGGTGGATCCTCTCACCTACTGTGACTCTGGCCTGTACCCCAGCTCTTGTACGATAAATAAATAACTCTTAAAGAAAAAAAAAAAAAGATTTCTGGGTTCCCAAACATCGGCAGGTAAGACAAAGAGTTTGAAAACATCTTGTTGGCTAAAAAAATGTTTTAGCCGGTGGATCCCACCTGGGGGCCCCAGTTTACAAACGCTGATCTAGGGAACTGCGGATTCGCTCGTGAGGTCGCTGTGTCTGGGATTCAGCAAAGGCCAGTGTACAAAGGCAGACGTGCGCCTCTGGCAGGGGACAGGCTGGGCCTGGGATGGAGGGGGCTGCTGCAAAGATGAAGTGTGTGCGGGAGGCCGCCTGGGCGAGTCGGGAACCTGGCGCAGGGCTGGCCCGCTGCGCAGATGTCTGCGCTTTGAATACGCAGTTGTGCTTACTCCCTGGGCAGCCGGCTCCCACAGAGGGGTGTGGTTCAAGTCCCACCGCTTCCTGGGGCCGAGCTGCACCTGCTCAGAGTGGCTAGGGCACCGCCCATCCCTGGGCAACCGCTGGCCTTGGCTTGGAGGCCCCCGCGGCCCAACCTGATTTGGGCTCTTGGGAGCGCGCAGTGGCGGGAGAGCGCAGGAGGCCCGCGGTTGCAGGCTGCACCCACCGGCCGCAGAGGCGGAGACACGCTGGGCTTAGCTTCACTTTCAGCGGCCTGAGCACCACCAGGCTGCTTGGCTGACGCTTTCACAGCTCAACAATGTGAGCTAAGGTTTTGCGGTATTTATAGAATGCTCTTGCTCCACCGGCGGAGAAAAGCTAAGTATAAAATCAAAGGGAAAAATGGAAACCCTCATACTAGCTACTAACATTTAAAGTGAGAATCAAACACCTAATGTTTACCCAGTTACAGGGCAATGCCAGTGATAGGTGGTTCTTGACAGGCTCAAGTTTGTCCTCCCGGGGACAGGAAGCAATGTCAGGAGACGCTTCTGGTTGTCACAGCTGAGGGAGGGGTTTGTTACTGGCGTGTACTGGACAGAGACTAGCAGTGTTTCAAAATGTCGTGCCGTGCACAGCGCAGCCCTCATACCACTGAGAGTTAACGGCCTTAACATGTCAATTGTGAACAGGCCGAAAAATAGGTAAAAGGCTGAAAAAAATCATAGGGATGTTTGTGAGAAGGTAATTTTAGAAATGAAATTAGGGGCATAAATGAAAGTCTGTCATACACTGGGGTACGGATGCGTGTGGTTATAGCGAATTGTTTTCTGACCTCTTAAAAAATATATGTATGCTCTCTTTTTTAAAAATTTATTTATTTATTGCATACAAGAGCTGGGGTGCAGGCCAGAGGGTGTGTGTGTGTGTGTGTGTGTGAGAGAGAGAGAGAGAGAGATTGAGGATTCACCAGAGTGGGGAGCAGAACAGGCAGATTGACTGAAACACACTGCTGAGGGGGGCAGGAAGAGCCAGGAGAGGTCTGCTGTGCCATGTGGGTCAGCTCCCTAGCAGGGGATTGAACTTGTACTGCAGTGGCTGCAGATTATTTCATAGTGCTGCAACTTAACTCCTTGCACCATCAGGGGGTCCCCCTATATATGCTCTTGGATAACTATTTTGCGTTTTTGGAGATTTTATAAGTACATGTATTTTATTGTCCATAATATCTACCTACCTACCTGCCTACCTACCTATCCATCAATCCTGATGTTATAGACATAATATCTATATGAAACTGCTTACCTATCATAACAAGAGGCTATTTCACCATGAAGGATCTTACAGACCCACGTAGGAACCCCTTTCCCCAGATGAATGTGCTGTCACCCAGAGCACTAATCAAAGAAACAGCAAAACTGAGGCCCATGGAGGTCACATCACCTGACAAAAGTAACTTAACTAGTTAGGAGCTGAAATTTTAATCTAGGCCACCTGGCTCCAGATTCTCTAACTTCAGCACTACCCACTATGGTCTGAAATCTGGAGTCAGAATTTTTCTACAACATATGAGTCTGTTTGCCAGGAGGATATGGAAAGAACATAGTCTTTGGTTTTCCTGAATTTTCTTTGACTTCTCATTAATGTCCTTGAAATAAAGAAGTACTTAAAAATTACAGATTTAGAGACATTTTAGGGCAGTCTACCTAGGTGGCCGAGGCAGGAGGAGAGTAAATACAGGATTGATGTTACTTCTAGTAAAATCAACCAAGTTACTTAAATCCCTGAGCCTTGGGTTCCTCGTTTGTAAAATTAACAATAAACATCTTTGCGTCAGATTAAATGAGCAATAAGTCAGGGGATGTGCCTATTGCTGTGATTGCTGCACAAAAAATACACAATACTTTTTGTTTTTGCAGGGAGTTTAGTGATGAAACTTTAGGACAGGAGTAGACTAGCAAACCAATCTCAGATAAACATTTTGAAACTGTAAGATTAAATTCTCCCTCTGCCACTGTAGAATAAAGTAACCCTTGGCTGATTACTTGGCTTTTGGAAACTTTCATTTACAAAGAACAGGTGTCTCATTTTCTGTGTCCACCATGTGCGAATGACTCTCTTTGTCCCTTATGAGGTGGTACAGGCAAAAAAAAAAAAAAAACAAATTCAGAAAGAGGAAGCGAGAATCCAGATACCTAATGTATTACTATTTTGATGTACAGCAAACAGATTTTACTATTTTGGTGCCAAGCAACACAATCACAGGAAGATGGTGGGATTTTTGGAGCGCAAAGGGCATGTGCAGGGATTGCTCTGCTTCACTTTTTCTTGACACCAAGGTAGTTATGAACGAGGAAATGAACGATAAAGGCACAGCACAAAAAAAGAAGAGGTAGGTGGTAGTTGTGTCACGGGTAAGTTGAAAGAGGTGTTTATCTTCCCTTTCCCCCTAGTCTTCAGAAGAGATTGACTGCTGTCCAATTCTGGGATTTGGTTCCCTTCTTGAGTGCTTTTTATAGAATCCATCCTTTTAAAATTAGGAAGGATTGCCCTCTAGAGGCCAAACCAAAGAGAGTAACAACACGGTGGATTCTGTAGTGGGGGTCTCTTAGCTGGGATCCAGAGCTGAAAGAAACTTGGCTGATTTAAGAGGAGCTGACTAGGTTTTACATGGAGAGGCACTTTACCACGTAGGGCTAATGAGTATAATTCAGGTAATTAGGTAATCCACCTTCTGAGGCTTCTATTACATTTATTAAATAAAGCAGCAAAACTTTAACAACAATAACATTACTATTAATAATATTTACTAACGATAACAATGAAAATCTTTAATAACAATAATTTCAAGGACAGTAATTAAAGACAATACAAAACAAAAGCTCACCAGTTAATCAGATGCCCATTTCTAGTTTTTTACTCTCATCACTGCTCAGGAGTTATTGCTTTGATTTTATATTCATGATGTCATTGATTTAACAAGACTGGACAGAATGTATTGAAATGTCAGATTCATTATTTTTTTTCTTGTACTCCTCTTATGTGCTTATGAACACTCTGGAATAAACTAATGAAGTGTAAGAAGGGAGGGATGAGAAAGGCCTGGTCACAGCTGTGGGTACTCGGGTACAGCACAGAAGGAATACTTTTAAGAATACAGTTACGGTGGCAGTAAGACATATTTATGGATGTTTGAAAAGAGTTAACACTGGTATACAAAATTAAGTAGAATATTTTCTCAAATATTTAATACTTCATTATGAAGATGACTTTAATCAAAGATATAAATATAGTTCACTTTGATCATTAAGGATTTAATGCCTTTGTTTTAATATAAAACATCTTGTTTCAATGTGTTGATGTGGCACCTAAAAACTTTCATCACTGAAGATCATTTTCAGATCAATATAATCTAAGATTATATAATGTAAGATCTTGTACATTTAATAAGCAGGCTGACAAACAAATGTTGAAGTCATTTAATCTTTATATATGTGACTCCTTAGTAATTGATAGTAGATAAATAATGGATAGTTTTTAGTCATTGTCACTTAGCTCTGTGCTGTGTACCCACAGTATACTTAGGAAACTACTATGAAGCAAAAGAAGAAAATTCACCTTTCTTTTAGATATTATATTTTTGAATGGCTTTTGTCTCCTCATTGAAGGTGAGCTCAAAGCTGATTGGATCTTAGCTTGCAACTCTTTCAAAGCTACATATTCTATAAGTGAGACATAAAATCAGTAAACAAGAATTATAGCATCAGTTGAAGTACAAGTCTGAAAGCTTAGAGGCAGGATGTGAAAATTGATCTGAAAGATACAGCACTTAAAATTCAGGATACAGATGTAGACAGCCAGGGGGAAAAGAAAATCCCCCCCTTTTTAAAAAAAGATTTACTTATTGGTTCTTTGAAAAAATAAACAAAATAGACAAACCCCTAGCTAGGCTAACAAAGAAAAAACGGGAGAGTACACAAATAAACAGGATAACAAATGAAA
>JAGFMF010011501.1:19620748-19653458 GCA_019455555.1 Galemys pyrenaicus
GCACAAGGGACTGAGGTGATGGTGCACGGGTGAAATGGTGGTGGGTACCCCCTGGGGACTACAAATGATGTCAAATATAACTAATAAAAAAAAATCAATAAAAAAAAAAAAGAATTTGTGCTTGGGGTAGAAAAGGATTTTATAAACTTGAAACTACTATTTAACTTCATTTGATCCAGAAGGTTGCCTCTGAAGAATATTAAGTGTGCATGTGAGTTTGAGACCAAGCTTTGAGGTTTGTTAAGTTGTATTTAGAACAGGTGCCACTAAATTGTTGTTCTTTTGTGTCTGTTTATTGTAGATCCTCATTAGGTGTTCAGGTATTCTTCCAATGAAGTATACTTTTGAAACATCTGAAATTTGCCTGAGACCTCAATGAATTTCGTTAACAAAGTCAGCAAATGCTAAGAAGATTCCATATCCTGCTTGTGAATTTACTTTGCTGTAAAGATTTTAATTGTGAAACTGGAAGGACATTAAAAATTTGAGAAGTATGTTCTATAGAGTTTGAATATTAGGGGAAGAAGTGATATTTAATCTCTAGTAAATTTGCCCACTTTTAGGTAGAATTTTAAACTCTGTTAGATCAGGACTATTTTTGTATCAATGTGTAATGTATTTTGTATCAATGTATAATGTAACAAAACATTATTTAAACTGACCAAAAGGAGTAAGTGTATATGCCCACATTTCTGAGATGTCAAACAGTGGGGTTTCCTGCACAATAAAGTTCAGATATCTTAATTATTGTCTCTCAGTTCCTGACTCTGATTTTCCTTGGACAATTTCTCCCTTGTGGTGACAAAGATGCCATCATACCAACTTAGCCCTTTCTGGAAAATAGTTCATTTTCCCAACAGTTCCAATAAAAGGACTAGAACCAGTTCTCTTGGGAACATCTTGGGTCATGAGTCCATCTTTGCATCAGTAAGTGTGCCATGGAAAATGGCACCCCCCATTGGTTAACTTGAATCACTTTAGAGTCAGGAGGTTGATGTTGGGATCTGTTGATGTAGTTATGTGGGAAAGAGCTGGGAAAGGGTTAGTTCCCTGAGAGAAGACCAGGTGCTGACATTTTGGGGGTGTGGGAAGGAGCATGGATGTGGGTCAGGCTAAAACAATAGGTGTCTTCTACAAGATTGCACAGTCCAATGAGCTCAACGGTCTGTGTTTTAAAAAGAGGAGACAATAAAATGTAAATTATCATATTTCACAGGATCACATTCTATCTCTTGAATGAACTTGAAAATGATAACTTTACAAAGGTAAAATTATAAATGTTCTTTCTCAGGTCTTTGACTAAAGAGCTATATGTAGGGACAAGTTATTAAAGTGGAAAGCATATCCAGTTTTCCTTACTTTTTACCAGATATTTACTTTGTATAATTTTGAAGGACTTTATAGAGATCATTCAAGTCTTGTAGGAGGTGAACACTGACCATTTACTGATGACCTTAGCAGGATATTTCTATAACTTCATAGGAATCTAGGATGCAATACATATTTACTGGCCCCTACCATGCCAACCAAGACATGACATATTTTGATATGTCAAATTGAGAATTAATGGCAAAGCAATGCATCTTTGCTGTCGCTTGCATTTTTTGTAAGAGTTAAGACTCCAGCAGATAATCTGAAAAGTATATAATTTGCTGAGAGGTAATGAGAGTTGACACTGTTACTCTCAGAATTGCTCTTACCCGAATCTACTTACTTTTTAATGGTGGGTATGTTTTTTGTAAGGAGCACCATATTATTGGAAGACATGGGGGAATTTAATTAAGATGTTAGACACTCAACTCTTTAAATGACTTTAATTTCTAAGGAACTCAACAATTCTATTACTTGAAGTGTAAGGAAGTAAATAAAACCTTGAAACAATCAGAAAAGTCTTGTATGAAAGGCAAAACATTAGAAAAGACTTAGTACTTTGGGGACTAAGTAATATAATTAAAAGTAGAATGAAAAAATAAGCTGTCTTAAAGCAGAGGAAATTACCAAGGCAGTTACTGTGTTCCAAAAAAACTTTCAGGCCCTGAGTTCATTGGTAGGATTTATATTATCATTATAGTTTCTTATGTTTTTAAAAATGTAGTAAACACTCCACAATATTTATCTTTTTAGTATATACAAACATTTTGAAAGGACCAATGCTCTTGTTTAAATATTTATGTGTTTCAATCTATAGTAGAGGTACAAAGGAGACACAATACTCTCAAATATATAAAATAGTTATGACTATCAGATTAGGGTTTATAAATGCCAGACACTATGCTAAATATGGTGTACATTTTCACCTCCTAAAAGTTGCAATGCAAATCTGAGAGATGAATCCTTGTTATGGGTTGGATTGTGCCACTCAAAAATTCACATGCGGAGGTCCTCATCCTTAGTACTTCTGAATTTGACCTTTTTGGGAAAAGGGTCATTTCTGATATAGTGAGTTAAGATGAGGCCATACTGGAGTAGGATGGGTGCCTAATCAAATGATCGGTGTCCTTTCAGAAGGAGGAATTTGGAAACAAGACACTCAAATGGGAGAGCACCGTGCAAAGTTGAAGGCAGAGAAGAAAGCAAGAGAAGAAAAAGGTGCCAGCAAACCTGGAAGCTAGGAGAGAGGCATGGGATAGTTCTTCCATAGTCCTATTGGGGGGGAAGAAATACAGATAAATAACACCTTGATCTTGGACTTGTAGCCTTCAAAATTAATATATTTCTGATGCCTAAGCCACTTAGTTTGTGGTACTTTATTATAGCAGCTCTAGAAACAAAGATGGAGCTAGTACAGTCCCCTTTTCATAGATGAAGATTCAGAGACATAAACTAGCCCAAAGGCAGACAGACAAGGAGGGGTAGAGCTAGGGCTGGATTCAGGTTCCTCCAAAACTGTGTTTTTAAATTCCTCCAGTACTTTCCAAAAACAGATCCAAGAAACATGTGCATAAGAATCACTTGAAACATTTATTAAAAGTATAGATTCTGTGTCTTACCCCAGATCCACTGAGGATGAAATTGGGGGAAACAGAGCAAAAAACTGAATCCTAAATAAATACCATTAATACTTTGCTGCTGAGATTAGGACCACTCAACCTCCTCACTATAATCTATTGAATTTGATTAGTACTAATTGATTTGACAAGTACTAATCGATTTGTTTATCAATTAGATGTTGGCTAAATTTTTATATGAACTTAAGGCTCAGCTTTTAAAGAAATTTGAAAGTGTGTGTGGTGAAGTATAGAATTGAATTTTTCAGTCGTGAACTTAAAGTAGTACCTACATTGATTTGAAATGCTCACAAGCAAAACTTGGATATTTTAATCCAAGTTAATGTCAATAAGAATTTTTTTTTAAAAAGAAGAAAAATGGACAATAATGACATTAACTCTTAATGATATGTATGAAATAAAACACTAATACATGTTTTAAAAGGCAGGACACAAAATCTTTCTTATCTTACCTCTCACATTCAAGTCAAATCTATTGAAAATGAAAGTTGGAAAACTATAAAGTGTTTTAGAAAGGCAAGGAAGTATTATGAAGTATCTATATCTGGTCATTTGATTGAAGGATATGAGAATGTGATCACTTCAGTGCAAATATGTCCATTCTCTTGAAAGAGTAAATGTTATTAGTGGTTATACTATGGAAAGATTTGCTTTCTTTCCACCAGTACCAGGCTCTTTCTGCTGTATCATGGAGAATTCCTGTTCTCTGTTGCACACCATCATGTACTGTGCTCCTAAGGAAGTTTTGCTCATTGGGTCTAAGCTTAAGAAAACCTGGAAAAGTGGAGGGTCATATGCATGATTGTTATTGTCATTTACTTCTTCAGACATATGATTTTAAAAAATGTATTTATGCATACAATAGTTGGGGTACAGGCCAGAAGCATGGGCATGAGGGTGAGAGGATTCACCAGAGACAGAGTGGGGAGTAGAACAGGCAGATAGACTGAAAGACACTGCTGAGGGGAGCAGCAGGCAAGGCAGGAGAGGCCTGTGCCATGTGGGTCAGCTCCCTGCTGGGACTGAACTCACGCTGCAGCAGCTGTAGAAGCCCCACAGCACAGCGCTCAATCCCTTACACCACCAGGGAGGTCCCAGACATATGATAAGAAATGATTTTTTTTCTTTTTCTTTTTTTGAGGAGATGAGTCCAAGTTCTCTTTGAGTAGAGAATGACAATGGGCCGAAGCATTTCCCGCTACTCACCATGTATACCTGCCATATTGTCACAGGACTACTGACTTTGGGGTGCTGTTACATTATTATTTTTGGCCTAGTTATAGATGTTCAGGTTCCTCCTTACCCAGATTTCCTGAAACATGCAGGATGTCTGTATAAATTCTTTATTGTTGCTTAGCAGAATACCCCAAAACTTAGTGGCTAAAGAAAAGTGATTTATTATTTCTCCTTTCTCAGCATTGACTGGGCAGGTCCCCTGCTGGTTTTTTCTAGGCTCATTCACACCACAGTGTTTAGTTGAAGGTCAGCTGGGCTCAAGGTCACAACCACCTCATTGCACACCTGGCCAGTGGTGTTGGCTATTGGCTGAGGTGCCCCCTTCTCCTCCATGGTCTCTTATCTACTATTCGCTTTCTTGAAAGGCAATTTCAGGACAGTTTTTCAAAAAGTTGCACGTGGAAGCTGCAAGAGCTTTTGAGGCAAGGGGTGGTACTTGACACTATGTCACTTTCGGGGCATCCCATTGGTTGAAGAAAGTCATGAGACCAGCTCAATTCAAAAGGTTGAAAACCGGAGTCTAATCCTTGACGGGATAAGTTGTGCAGCCAAGGACAATCTACCACAGTGGCAGTTTGACAGGTGGCCATTGTGCTTTTTTTTTTTTTTAAAGATTTATTTATTTATGTATACAAGAGCTGGTGTACAGGCCAGAAATGTGGGAGGTGAGAGGATTCACCAGAGACAGAGTGGGGAGCAGAACAGGGACTGTAAAATGCAGTGAAATACACTGCTGAGGGGAGCAGCTGGCCGGGCAGGAGAGGTCAGCTGCGCCATGTGGGTTCCCTCCCTGGCCGGGGATCGAACTTGGGCTGCAGTGCTCAACCTGCTGTGGGAGGCCATTATTCTTTTGGTGATTTGGTGTTTTAGTCCCAAAGACTATTGCTAGAACTGTGTGAAGGGATTATTTGGAATGTCAACAAAATATTGAAATCTCAGTTGAATTTATTTTTAGCAACAACTAAACTCATTCATTGAGTAAAAGAGAATTCACAGGTTATTGTACTGGAAGGAGATGCTGCAGAGTTCTGTAGATCATCTTTAAGCAAAGGTACATGATAAAATGTTTATTCTCACTAACAGATTCTTTTCACTCTTGATGCAAACCAAAATAGTTTTACCCAAAGTGTGGTCCATAAATCAGAAACACAGCACCCCTAGGAGATCATTAGAAATGCACATCTACTGAATTAATTCTCTTGGGAGCCTGGGAGTCTGCATTTTAACATACTTTCCAAGTGGTTATCCAGCATTTCAAAAATAGTTATATTGGATCATGTTCCTCTTAGATAAAAGAAATAGATTAATGATATTTTTTCTCAAATATCCTTTTTTCTTTGTCTATTTTAGGTTAATTCCATGCTGTGTAAGATTGAATTAATTTAGAAAAATTACCTAGTTGTTTTCTCAAGAAGTTTGAATCCAAGTAACCTATTGGCGATTATTGTCAACAACATTTTCCTATTTCTACTTGACATTTAAGAAATCAACAGAGAAGTTAGATCGCTTGTTCTAGTTTGGGATTAACAGCATTGCAGGGGATCGTTCGTAGAGCATACCTTTTAAATATCCAGTGCATTGAGCTTGTGAACCTGTGTAGAGCTTGTCTCATTTGAAGGCAAAACAAATATTATCTGGCAGAGCCCAAGCAACTAGCATTATGCTTGTGAAAGGAACTTTGGGGCAAACAGCTGTTCGTCTTCACTTTCTAAAGGAAGGGATTAAGGCTTACTCACAAAAACATACATGGTATTATTTTTCCAGAGTCTGTGTGTTTTTTCTTTTAGGTAGTGAAGTGTTCACTTAATAAAATGGGAGAGACGTCACAGACAAAATTGTTTCTGGAAAAATAATTCTGTAAAGAGATCATTATAAATAGCATTAGTGGTTAAGAGCTACTTTATCAGAAAGTTCTTGTTAATCAAGGGATTAGTATCCTTATTTTAAATGAGGCACTTTTCTGGGATTTATATTTAGTTTCCCCCAAACCATTGCATGTTCCTGTGCTTTTCATTAACAAGTTTCAGCCCTAACACTACCATGATCTCATTTTTCACTAATCATCCAGTCATTTTCAGGTTGTCTCTCCTCAAAAACTAGAGTCTGAGAGTTCTACTAGATGTTATAGAGCTACCTTTCTTTTAGCAAACGAGTATGATCAGACTTATATGATCAGAGGCCGGGAATCTGGCCCACCTCTGTAGGCTGACTGCAATTGAAATCAACTGGGACTGTCACTGAAGTTTGAATATCCAAAATGTCCTGTCTATCTATGTGGTGTCTCCTGATTTGGTCAGTATAGCTGAAGCTTCTTTACAGCATGGTGGGTGGCTTTCAGCAAGGAGATTCAAAGACTTCAAGTCCTAGTGTGCAAGCACTGGTTGCCAGCATCCTTGTTAACTTCCCATTGCTTATCATTGTTTCCAAATAGACCCATTCTCCTGGTGAAATAACTGGCTGTTTCTTTGTTTGACGTCAACTTTATTGTCACCATTAGGATTTTACACACCAGGAATGCCTTGAATGTAGCAATAAGGTGGGGAGCCTGAGTTAGAATCAAGGCAGTTAGCCCTAGAGGCTGCACCCTCACCCACCAATTATCTACCTGGGTTGTGACACTAATGATATACTGGGGGCAGTTTTGACTTTTTCATTAATATATTTTAAGTTAAAAATATAACATGCATAGAAGAAAGTATAAAAATCCTAAGTATGTGGCTTGGTGAATTGTCAAAGTGGAGACATTCAAGAGCACCCCAGAACACACCTGCGGTCAACCAATGAAAATCTATTTGCACCCAGAAGCCCATCTAATGCCCTCTCCACACATGCCCCAAAATCTGCCCCAGAGGTAACCCTCTCCTGACTTCAAATGTTATCGCTGAGTTTTGCCTGGTTTTAATATAAATTGAATTATTAAAATTTACCTTCTTTAGGACAAATGTCTGGCTTGTTTTGAAGCACTGGGAATCATTCAGTGGGAATTAGAACAAGTTTGTAGAAATTACCTCCAATGTTGAGGAGAAACCCTGGTGCCGCTGCTGTGTACCAGAGACCCAGGCTTGGAATACACTTCTCTGGAGTCTGCCAGTGACAGGTGGTGCGGTCAGAGAAAGGCAAATGATGGAAAAGGAGTTTCTCGAGGAGACATCTTGAGCATGCGTACAAAGAACTGTGGGAAAATGTCAGGTGGAATTAATAATGTGGGGAAATGGGCAGTCAACTCCTGACTAAGGACAAACTATAATAGGCAGGCACAGATAGGGCATTTATGGAAAATCGATTGCTTAGTAGGGATGTTTGGGGGTAAGGGACCATCTGGAGCACTCCTATTTTATCCATTTGGAAAAACTACAGGGAAAACTCTTCAAGCCGTTAATATAGACTAGACATTATGTAATATCACATGGTTTACATGTTGTAATGGAAAAGATTAAGGGGCGCTACATGCTTGTCAATTACCAGCTGCATGGCTGATGAAAGGGACTTTATAGGTCAATACTGTAGTTTCTAGAAACCAAGTCTGGTTAAATGAATGGAGCACATTTAACTAGGGCACACTCTGGGCCTGGCTTGGGGAAGATTCAGTCCTTTATCCTGGAAAAGTCTGGAACTGTCTTCCTCGTGAGGTCATGTGATTGGGAAGTTTGGGTCTGAGACTGTAGAAAGGGGCAGTCATATTCAGGGGTTACTTAACGTATTATTTATTATCCCTTCGTAAAAAGGCTGGGGCACTGGTAGTGGGGAAATGGTTCCTGTGGGCTTGGGGTGGGATGACAACACACATCAGGTATATAAGTCATTTATCTCTCTTCCTGGATGTGCTTGTCTTATTTCTTCAAAAACTGGCTCCATCTCATCCTTCAACCTCCTGAAAACTCTACCAAAATTTTCTTTGATTCTCAGTAGAACTTCTCAATGTTTATTACAGTGAACACTGATGCATTTTTCTTTTTGACTGCTTGCTTGACTGACAAATATCTGTCTACTTCCTCAGTGGGTACAAAAGCCCACCCATCAGGAACCAGCGTGTCCGGGACCCCACACAGGCACAGGACTTCGCCCAGAGTGGGCATCCAATGAGGACTTCCTGAAGAAGTGAATGATGACCTGGGGAGGTCGCCACCATGGGTGATAAGCACTTAGCTGGCTACTGTACAGTCAAAGCATGGTTGCTATCAGGCCATCCCACACTTTGGGCTCTTGAAAGCCATGCTTTGGTGAGCATGTTGACAATTTGATACCTGTGATTTCTGGACATAGCCCCTCAGGTTGGGAAACAAGAGGGACTAAAGGGGATGGACCATTTAGCTTCTCTTTTTCCATCTTCTTTGAAGGCTGTCCAGGACAAGAGGTGCTGGCTCACCTGGTGTGCTCAACATCTAGGGCATTCTTTGAGTGAGCTTACATAGGGGAAAGCAAATATGTTTGTAGTGGATTTTATTTTTATTTCCTGTATTGTCGCAGAAGATCTGAGAGTCCTCTAAGCTGCTTCGCTGGTTGGTTTACCAAAGCATGGTGTGGACATCCAGGGGACATTTGCAACTCCTTGGGACCCTTTCAGCTGGAGTCATCCTCTACTGGACCCTCAGAGGCATTTCAGGGGATCACCAACTCCAGGGAACATGGAGTCCCTTCTCTCTTCCCAGCTTGGGCATGGAGAGTGGAGCCACTTATTTGAGGTACGTGCTCCTGTGACCATGATTTCTGTGTATGGGAGGCCACAGAATTATGCAACGATGGTATGAGGAGTGGTTAATTTCATAGGAGTCCCGCTGTCTGGGTTCAAACTGTCTCTATCACTTAGGGGCAGTGTGATGTTGGGCGAGTGACCTGATCCAACCAAGTGATTACTTACCCATACTTTCCCTGGATTTTCATCCTAGGGGCTACACTCCAGGCCCATGGAAGTCTCTTCCTTCTCAAACGACGGAGACCAGAGGCATTTTCCTACTCAGACATGATGAGACATCACCTGCCCGATGGTACACATGGGTATTCTCCTTACCTGGAAAAATCTACTGCACAGGGTAAGTATTGCTTATAAACAGTGGAAAAGCAAGACTGAGTCTACTGAAATATATTTGGCATGATACCCGGGCTTAGGGCAAGCTAGAATCCAGATGGCCCAGGTCCCTAGCAGGGCAGCAGGTGCACAGGTAAGCAGGATTAGGTTGGCATAGGGCCAGAGGTTTGGCTTTTCAGTTAATGTTATTTTCCTAGCTTAATTCACTGAGTTCTTTTCCCTCAAGTAAATGTCATCATAAATATTGGCAAAATAGTGCAAATGTAACAGATCATTGGCAAGATATTTATTTTCTTATTAGGCAGATACAGTTAATCTAAATAGCAGAATCTGATTTGAATACACTTGAATGTGAACAAAACAACAGCTAAAATACCTATAAAATAAGTCTGAAAGCATTTTTTGCACCCACTATCATTATTCCATGACCACCTAGTATTTCCATATTTAGAACATTCAGTTTCACAAACTTTTCAATGCATTTAGGAAGCTCAAACTTAAAACCTTTATGAGTGGGATAATAATCTGTCTCTTGGCTTGTTTATTCAGTTAAAAGTCAAAGTTAACCGCAAAGAAAATGATCTAGATCATCAAATAACAGTGTGTAGTCTCTTGGGTGAGATACTATTTGGGGCCTGGGACAAAAAAGATGAATTGTTGCTTACACTTCTTAACACTTTACAAACTATGTTATACTTTGTGTGAATTTTCATATGTCCTTCAGTTAAATCAAAACATGAGTTTGGACATTTGATTTATTCCTAAATTGTACTGATTATTTATATTAGACTTCTTAGTGAGTTATAAATGAAATTTTAGTAGTTTGGATTTGCTGGCTTCTGACATAAATCTTAATAATCTGTTTCAAAACTCTAACATTCTCAGGTTTCTCCTCAAGACTTCTGCCCAATATTTATTTTCCATCCTTGGCAAACTTATTTTTTTATTGAAGTATAATTTATGTATACATAAATGCACACATCTTATTTACTGTGGTAGAATAATGGAGTACCAGAGGTGTTTTCACGTCCTTATTGTTGCAAAATGAAAATGTCACCTCACATGACAAGAGGGACTTTGGAGATGTGCTTGAGTGAAGGTACTTTTTTTTCTGGATTATCTATGTGGTGACAATGAAAGCACAGAATTCTTAAAAGGAAGTGGTTTATCTTCTTGATGGCTGAGTAGTATTCCATTATATATATATATATATATCACATCTTCTTGATCCACTCATATGTTTTGGGACATTTAGTTGTTTCCATGCCGTCACTATTGTAAATAGTGTTGCTAAAAACATAGGAATGCGGGTTTCCTAAATTCATGGAATTTGTGGCACATGGATGGGATGGAAAGGATTATGCTAAGCAAAATAAGTCAGAAGGAAAAAGATAAATATTGGATGGTTTCACTTATACCTGGGATATAGAGAAACTGAACAAAGCATCAGGGATGAAAACAAAGCTTGCAAGCTGACCATAGATGCGAGGCATAAAGCAGGAGAGGGGAAGGTGAGGGATCATCTCTTCCATTCATTTTATTGCTGTGTAGTATTGTGTTGTGTGGGTACATCATGATTAATCTTTTACCCTTTCTTCTTTGTTTCTAGTTTTTGACTAATAACAACAAGGTTTCCTGAACACTGTGTAGGCTTTTTAATGAACTAATCATTTATTTCTCTTGGACATAGACTAGGGAACAATTGCTGGGCTGTCCATGGGTATATATATTGAACTCTAGTAAAAATGCCAGTTCTTCTCACAAGGGGTTTTGGTAGAGCAGAATAATTTTGCAAAGATCTGAACCAGCAGCATAAACGCTCTCTGGAGGGACATAAGAATTTCCTGTCCTGGGCTGCCTTTTGTCATGGTTATTGGTGAGCAGCACGTGTTCTGTGCTTCCTGCTGCACAGGGCTCATTACCAGGTTGCTTGGAGGCCAGCGCAGAGCTAGGTGCGGTGGAGGACGGTACTTTGTGCTTCAGGGTGCACCCACCATTTTATTTTACTTTTTAAATTTTTTAAAATAGGTTTTTATTTATTTATGCACATAAGAGCTGGCCAGAGACACGGGGGTGTGGATTCACCAGAGACAGAGTGGAGAGCAGAACAGACAGATCTAGTGAAATACACTGCAAAGGGGAGAAGCAGGCGAGGCAGGAGAGGTCTGCTGTGCCATGTGGGTCCCCTCCCTGCCGGGGACCGACCTGGCACGGCAGTGGCTGCCAAAGCCCCACAGAGCGGCGCTCAACCCGTTGCACCACCAGGGAGGCCCGCACCCGCCATTTTAGATACATACTGACCTCTACTCAGGCGCGAGTCAGACTCAAAGGTGGACATTAGGAAACCAAACAGCATTAAGAATGTGTTAGCTACTATTTGAAAAAAATACTGGATGGGAGACATAGAAGGACAAAAAGAAGAAAAAAGACAGAAAGCTTTGTGAGCAGGATGCTGCCATGTTATTACCCAACATAGAATGAAACGTGTGCAGTGACCCCTGCTTAGGTGGTGGAGGGAAGTGCATAGAAGGCACAATAAACACAAGTTTCTGTAGACACCGAGGAGCCAAGCGCTTGATAATCATGAGGCAGCCGTTTTTGTAAAACCTTAACATTTCAAAAATCTTAACACTAGTCCCCCTAGCTTCCATCCTTGCTCTTCGGTTTCATTCACTCAATCTTCATTCTGCACAGACTCTGTATTTTTTTCATTTAACTTTTTTTAAAATGTAAGTAGCATTGGCTCAAAACATTATCTAGGTCTCAGGTGCACAGCATAGTAAGTCAACATCTGTATATACCCGACCCAATGTGTAGTTTACCACCTACCACCGCATAGCCAATGCCCTTAATTCCATTTCCTTGTCCCCTTCTCCTGCAGTAGCTACTGTTTTGTTCTTATAATCCAAGAGATGGTTTTTATTTTCTTTTGTTTGTTCCTTTGTTTTGTTTCTTTGTCTACCACAGTAGAGTGAAATCACTGTCATTTTCTGTCTGACTTGTTTCATTCAGCATAATACCCTGTAGGTCCGCCCATGCTGTTGCAAGGCCTCATTTTTAAATTTTAATAGATACAGACTCTGTGAATTCACCTTCTTGCTAAAAGTTGTTCCTAACCCTGAAATCGACATCCAGTGCGTTTTCATGGTCATTTGAGGACAAGTGCAGAGCAACCCAGAATTTCAGGCCCAGGTGCCTGAAGCCTGGACCATGCCTGCAAGCTGCTGCTTCTTTCAGCCCTCAGGCTGCAAACATGTGTCCTTCCCTTGGCCCACTAGCACCGTGATAGTCACAGATTTGCGCTTTTTGTTTAAATGTTTACATGACCCCCAGAGAGTGCCAAAGATGCCTGCACTCATCAGTGCCACAAAGCTGAGACATATCTTCTGGAGAAAACACGAGTGTTAGACAAATTCCTTCACGCAGCAGTTCTAGTGCTGTTGACTCTGAATTCAGTGATACCCAAACACAGTATTTGTTCACTCAGATGTCTTTACATAAAAACACACCTGGATTGGTTCATGAAAATTTTGTGATAGAGGCTTGTAGGACCTGACCCTGAATTTCCCCTCCGGGCAAGGACAGACTTTCAGTATTTGCTAATTCCGTGTTCACTGTGCCTTGATGAGACATAGTTACTGTGACTGTTTACTATGCATGCAGAACACACACCCTCCATTCCACTGATATCTGAAGAAATCGCCAAGGTTAAAACATCTCCAACTAGCAGAGACAAGGGGAAACACAGACTCATTGACTTACTTCAGGAATTTCTTCAGGTTTGTAACCAAATTTCACATATAAGCCCATTATGATCTCTTTTAGGTTCGCAGCATAGGGCTTCAAAACTACCCGTTTTCCTTACCTGAAACAGATACGCTGTTGTTGCCATGGTCACGGACTCAGAGGATGCCAGGGGTGCCAGCCTCACATTTCTCAGTTCTGCTCCCTCTTCTACGGCTGAAACTGGGAGGTCCATCTGGATGAGGGCTCGCCATGATCTGGAATTCTGTTCATTTTACTGCCTTCGATTGAATAAATATGAATGATCTGAGGAGAGGAGATGACAATAATAGCAATATATGAAACCAGGTTTAAAAAAAATCAATACAGTAAGAATAAATCCTCTCAGAGCAGCATTACAGATGCTTTAGTGAGAGCCATAAAACAACCATTAGTTTCTCAGATAATGGTTACTTTCTCGGATAACCATTAGTTTCTTAGAGCTCTAACCACTGCGAGTGCAGGTCCAGCAGCCGGCGGTGTCAGACTGCAGAGAAATCTTTCCACAAGCCCACTGCCAGGGGCAGTAGGTGAGCTATGTCTGTAGGTGAGCTGCTCCGCGTTTTGGAAGCTTTTACACTTTAGCTGACATAGCCCCTGGGGAGCCCTGTTTACTGCTTGGAGATCCTGATTCCCAAAGTCTGAGATCTTGCTTTCTAGGTGACACGGTAGAGGTTCTAGTGAGCGCTGGTCACCTCTGTTGCTCAGCACTTGCCCTGTGGCCAGAGAAGGAGCTGAGAAGGGTCCCAACACGGGGGTAACGGGCCTTGATCTGCAGGGGCATGGGGCTGTTTTCACTGGTGATGGGGCAGGGAGGAACGCCTTTGAGACTCAGGGCATCACTGGGTTACCACTGGGTACTCCCTGTTTTCCAGGATCCACCTAAGCTAGTTTCCAGAAACTCCCAGGACTATATTTTTAAAAGCTTTAAACATTATTTTGTGGGTGGATAGGTTTGATTATCACCGAGTAAGTCTCTTTACTCATTCTACTTCCTTTCTAAGATAGCACCAACTGAATACAGAGGTATCAGAAGTGGGTGCTGTCATTTATAAACCGGAGCAATCCAAGATAATTCCTACATTTTAGACAATAAAAACCCAAGTGCTTTATTTAGTCTGGAAACGAGTATGGAGAACACACACAAAAACACGGTAATAAAAAGCACAGAGAATTTTTAGGTAATTTTTCATCTTCCTATACCCTTATAATTGCATTCCCCCACCTATTTTTCTTCTCACTTTTGCATATTGGACAAAATAGCTTTTTACTGTTTTCTTTGTTATGATAAGTTTATCCCAATTAATTTTTTCTCCTGAGAATTATTTATGTACAAACATGGACTTTGCCTCTATGATGAAAAAAATAGCCTTCAAGACATTGTTTATTTTGAGAAATTTCTGCATATAATGTAAACAGTCATTTCTTAATGAAGGTTCTGTATTTATTTTTCTCTTTTCAAAGAGCACTCTAATATTGTCTACATCTGCCTCTCTTCTTCCCTTCAGTTGAACCTTAACTTTGGATTCTTAGTTTGTGGAATAACATTTATCCAAGGTGAGGAAATTTTCTCTCAGTCTGTTGGGAAACAGATTATGTAGTAAATACAGTAAAAAACAAAACCAAGCCATATTATACTATAAGAGCATGAGAGACCCTTAAGGACATAACACATTGTTGGACCCCATCATACTGCCTTTAAATATATCAATAAAGGACTCTAAGAAAATTAATGTATCCTGGAGGATGTAGATGACAGTAAGTACAACAAGGTAATTTAGTTAGAATAGACTAATGCAACATCATGTTTATGGTATGGAGCCATCGATTTTGTGAAATTTTCAGAATCCAACTGCACAAGTTGATCAGAAGTAATTTTCATTTATGTGGAAGAGAAAAAATAATATAGCTTTATCACAGGGCAATGATAATCTTCTTGGTCTCTGTCATAATATAGTCAAATGAAGTCTGCCTGCCTTGAGGTCTGTGCTTAACAGAATAATGCTCTCCCCATCTGTCCCTCACCAGATGCCCATGCCTTAGTCTATGAACCTGTGAATATGTTATGTGGTAAAAGGTACTTTGAAGGTAGGATTAAATTAAAGGTCTTAAGATGGAAGATTATTCTGGATTATCTCGGTGGTAACAGAAAAAGCTTATAAGGGAGGTGAGTTGGAGTCAGAGAAGACAATAAAACAATAGGAACAGGTATGTGTGGGTGTAGGTGAGAGAGACAGAGAGTGTGAGAGAGATAAAGATAGAGAGATTGAACATACTATGCTGCTAGCCATGAAGTGAGGTGGGGGCCATGAGCCAAGGAAAGCATGTAGTATCTACAAATCACACAAAGCAAGAAAATGGATTTTCCTTCAGATCTTTTAAAAGTGACAAAGACCTGCTGACACCTTGGTGTTAGGGTATTTGACCCCAGAATGGTTAGCTAATCCATTTCTATTGTTTTAAGCCACTAAATTTATGGTAATTTGTTATAAAGGCATTAGAAAATGAACACACATTATCAGAGTGATGGTAGCAGGTAGTGTAGTTAAATGGTTGGTGAATTTGGTAGCTTAATGGCATATTCAAGGTTCAAGTTTCTTTATAAATATTCTCCTTGACATCACTTTGATCTTATGGTGACAGAGTTGCTGCTTTTATACCAAGGATCATGTCTTACACATTACTATCCAATCAGGAAGGGAAAATGGTCTCTGTGTTAATTTTTGAGGAGTAATGAACACTTTCTCATCATAAGATAGTACTTTTTTAATCTGTGTATACTATATTCTTTGTGTTGAGCTTAAATCAGTCTAAAGGAAACATTGCAGAGTTGTGTGAATGTTGAGGCATGGTGTCGAATAAGTGTGTGACTTTTGCATCTGTCAGTGTTCTTGTCATGCTTGATGAAGATGAGAATTGGTGTGTTTGTTGAGAAGATGTCTATTTATTGCCTACTTGGAGGCACAGTTAATAAAACATCTTCCACAGATTGTCATAGGATTCCAAACAAAATGTAATTCAGTACAAGTGCTTATCAGTGAGTAGCTGTGGAAATATCCATTATCTTCAAGGCCCATAATCTTCTTTTGAAAACTCTAAATGCAGACTTTCTACTAAAATGACTGAATGTACTTATTTGCCTGTAACTAATATTTTCTCAAAGTGATTTCTTTTCTGCTCCATAAATAGATTTCATTGACCTATTCTATTTATTAGCTTAGTCACTTAATTACCTTTCATTTTGATCTGAGGTCCCACTGAGCAGGAGAATGATGTTATGGCTTCCTCGCAGTGGGCAGTCTGTATAGAAATTTGGTTGGAAGTCTTCACAAGGGTGGTTGCAACTTCATCAAGGTTTCCATTGTAGCTCAATGGCTCTATAATCGACAATTCCTGTGGAGAGGGAGTCCTTTGTGGTCAGATTGCAAGTGCTGAGAAATGACTCAGAGTTAATGGAAACTGAAGTTGTTCCTGTATTCAAATAAGAAATGAACTCTAAATGTTATATTCAAAATGTAGATTTGTAACATGACATTTCCTATGGGAAAAAACCTGGGGGTCATGTTTCATCTCCTAGCATAAATTCTCAGCATCCACCAAATAGGGACAGAAGGGCAGAAGTGTGATGCTGTGGAAAGGATACTGGACCATGAGCGAGGAGATTTGGTTTTGAGTTTCAGCATGTCACCAGTTCCTTGTGTGGGCATGGTGTGAGAATGGACCTCTACTTGACTTTTCCTTGATGGCAAAGATCAAGTCTTGTACAAGAGAAATGGTGTGGTCTTGGGAATTAGTGCTGAACAAAATTAGGGACAGTTTCCATGAATAAAATTACAACTGATCATTGTGTTTCCTCAAGAAGAGGGAAGCTATGGCACTTGGAATGCTCTTAATGAAGATGGTCTTTATAAAATGGTATTGCACTGGTGCCAAAATGAATTCTTTAATGATTCTTTTGAATAGATTTTTGATTGATAGTCAGATCCAGACACTGCAAATATAAGAATTTTGAAGTGACTGCAGAAGAAATTATAGTGAAGGGAAATGAAGAATGAGGAGCTATTTCCTGCATGTAAACCAGAGTGCCACAGATAATTATGTTTTAGTAAAACCTGGACAAGAATAAGTTTAACCTTTCTCTGAATTCAGGGTGAATTGTGTTTTAAGCTCAACTTTTCAAGGTAGTTTTAATAATGTCAGCCAATTAAGTATGTATTATGAGACTGAATAAACTCAGTTTTTCTTTTTTCACCTTTTAGAAAAATAATTGCAAGCAAATTATTGCAGTTATGAAATATTTTGACAGTCTTGAGGCACTGATGATAAAAGGAGAAGTGAAAGAAGAATTAAAGGTACCATTTTTTTTATTCATTTCTGTGTGAGAAAGAATATTCTCTGATTACGTGCTTTTTCAAATACAGCTTGAATAAAGACATAGTCTCCTGCATCAATATTTAAATATTTAGTATTGTTGCAGGTCACAACTGTCTCTTAAGGAATATAACTGAACTTGATTGTTGATTGCAATCACCACATAATTCTCTCCCAGTTGTATTTTTTATACCCTTAAAGTTCTGTAGATGGTGTTTTATACAATCAGCAGGTACTATGGTATTTTAGTTTTTTATTTTGGTGCCTGTTAGGCTTCTTTGAGGTTCTAAGATCTGTTTTTTAAGATCTTGACCAAGGGATAAAATGAACTCCATCATGTTTTATATTGTCCCTGTATACAACTATCTCTCTGGTTAATTTTATTCTAGATTCAAAGTTTAGCAATGAGAAGTAGTTCAAGGCAATGGGGGCCAACAAAATTGGATTCTGTTCAGGAAAATTACTCAGGCTTGCCACTTGATTCTGAGCATATCTTACATATCTTCGTTTTAAGATGTTTATTTGTAACAGGAAGTTTGACAAAAGCACATAGCTCTGGCAGATGTTGGTATACTCTGCTAATAGATTGATATAATTGTTAACCTTTGACTTTCATTACTCAAGAGTTATTAATTTGGGCAATTATTGGTAGTGTTGATGACCATGAAGAATTCATCACGATGATTACCGCCTCTCTTTTTTTCCCCTCTTCTTGACAATAAAGTACACATCTCTGAACACTAGGGAAGTGGCTTGCTGTCCATCTATTAGTTGATAACACATTCATTTAGCCAAGAGAAAACAACAGCTAGAAACTTCACACACACATTTTTCATTTTCAATTTAACACCTTGATTTAAAATGAGACATATGTTGGGAGTCTATGTTTTAAGTGGAACAAAGTAATATTGTCTTGGTTAGTTTTCTATGCAACAAATCACATATATGGTTTCATTTGATTCTTGGACACTCTGGGCATTGAAAACATGGAGCTCTTCTTTACTTGTTGAGAATTCCTCAAGTTAGAGTCCTCATTTCACATCATCCTTGAGATATAATTTTATGAACTGAGATGTAACTCGTGATTTAACTATAATGTAGTTCATATTAGTTAAACCTGGGCACAGAGGATTTGCTACCAAATAGTAGAGGGAGTCACAGAACAGAGGCAGGTTTGTTTCTTTAGCTATAATAACAAATGATTTAATTTCAAAATTATAAGGTGATGGTATTTTTTTAACCTGCCTATGTTATATTCATGTAACTTCATCCATTTCAGTTCATCGAACACATGAAATGTCAACATACTTTGTTCAACTTGGCATTGGGTTTAATTTCTCATAATGTTACCAATAATGACCTTGTATAATAATTTGGGTGGTTGTCATTATTTATTTATTTATTACTGTTTCAGAAATGTTTCTTTTAATTGACATTAACATGAGAGTTTTTATTTTATAACTATGCAAATAATATAATTTACATAAGCTAAAAATGACAGTAACCTCAGAGGTTACTAACATAATTATCTACTCGCTGTCTTTATTCCCAGATGAATGTGATTTTGCATCTTGCTTGTATCTTTTCGCTGCAATTATAAGCTTGTCCTATTATATCTCTGTTATGATGTTGATCTTTAATGAATATCATAAATAAAGGAAGCACTGACCCCTTAGGTAGCTATGGCTTCAGGGTATTGGTTGATTCATGCTTCTCCCTTTTAGGAGTCTGTCTGTGATTATTAAAATCCTTTCTTAGAAACGGACTGGGCAGTTCCTATACTTCCTTTGCTTCATAGCTTCCACTTAAACTTGGCATCAGAATTTGGGGGAGCCCTTGGACTATGCTTCTTAGTATTACAACAATAAATCACAGATATAACGTGTGAAGTATAATCGCAAGTACAGCAGAAGTTGCATGGGAAGACTTAAAATGTGAATTCTGGTCTTCTTCTTGACTACCCATCAACTTCACCAACCAATTCAGCTGGTTTGTATTAAAATCTGCATATTAACATTCTGAAGACTTTTAAATCAGTTATTTCTTTTAAAGGGTATTGGTATTAGAATGTGATTACTGAAAACCAGGAAGGGAAGATTGACTAGATAGATGTTCAGGAATTGAAGGAGTTCTTAGATTTCCAATCTCTAAATAATGATCATATGAATCTTTTCTCCTCTCCTTCTAATCATATTCATTGTGTTTTCCGTCAGGCAGCTCACAGCGGCTCTGAGCCCACCATGTACTCTATGGGGGTTTTTGCCCCCATACCTGCAACACAAGATATTAGATCAAACCAGCTAGTGTTAGTGAAATCACAACCTTGATGGTCTACCAGAACAGTCATTATTTTTGGTATTACACAAAAGCAGAACTCTTTTTCTAGACTTGTTAGAGTTTCAATGGGAAAGTGACACAATGTAACAGCAGCATTTCCTGATGGCTTAACACAAAGATTGGTCACAGCATGCAATTTAATTAAATTAATTACACCGAATTACTTACATGCTGCATGAAGAGACTACAATAGCCTCCTTCACACATGGACATTATCATTCAACAACAATATAAAGCAACCACTTTCAGCTCTTGGCCAAGTCCATTGACCAGTCCACTGAATGGACACTGTACATTTTGTGTGTTCTGGGCATCTTGCCAGAGGTGTGTGCAACAGAAATCACTGACCCAATACAGCCTTGGGGTCTGCATCTCTCAGGAAACAACCGTAAGTTTCACCACCTTGCAGCATCTATTCTGCAATAGTACTTAGTTGGTTTGTGATCTGATTTGGTGAGTGTTCCAAAGAACTTGCATTTTTGGAATATGAAGACATGTCCACTGGCAATTGGAAACTGACTGTCTTTATCTTGTCCCTAAAGAAAGCAGAATAAGGGCAACATAAGCCAGGCTTTTCAGTGAGTATTAAAACATTTGCTTTTCCCCCCCAAGTCACCAAGTATCACCTCAAGTGTTAAAACCTCACTTAAAATATAACATGGAAAGAATTTGTTCAAAATTCAAGAATTTTTGTTCAATTGTTCAATAATGCAATTGAACCATCACTATTGTTTGATATGTTCACTAATCATGAAGAATAGACATGAGAATTAACCTTCTAGTGAAGTCATGTGTAGAGTGTTGATAAAACGAAAATGTGAAACTATTGAGGGAGGAGCCACACATCTGGGCATCATTAGCTTCATGTCCAAAGTTGAAGAATGTCGTTGTCTCAGGTCGGGGTCTTCGCACGTGAGACTTCTTCAGTTGGAATGAAGCAGAAGTTTTAGCCTATTCTTTAATGATCCAGTTCAGTCTGCAGCTGTGGACTTTGAGTGAACTGACTGTCCATCCGATGTGATGAATAAAGGGTGAGGGGAGTGACAGCTTCACCCCGGACACGGTGATAGTGATAGTGGCTTTTCAGGTCCCCCAGGTCGCCTTCCCCTCTAATGTTGTCATGACATGAACCAGCAGCTTGCAGGAGTCATCTAAGGCATAGTCTTTAAAATTATCGTCTTCTCTCCACTTTTGTTCCCTCTCTTAGTGCTGTGTCAGGTGAGGTCATAATTTCACTGAATGGCACTTAGCAACTGTGTAAAGAGGACACATCTGCTCCCTCCCTGGGGAGGAAGGTCAAAGGTGCCATATGCTGGATCAGCAGACAGCAGCCCTGCTGCCCCTGGGTGTGCTGTCAGCTGCTTGTCTAGCTTACTCTATACCAGGAGGCATCTGCTGTTTAGATTCTCTTTTTACAAAAAAGACTAAGTGGTGGCACAAAACGACACATAACTTGTAGTCATGTTGCTTGTGAATGATGAGTTTGGATTTTAGTCACTGCATTCCAGAGGCTACTTTCTTAACTACTTTAATGATGGAAAAGGAGAGAATGTATTTATTTGAGTGAGTCTGATGCTCCTAGCAGTGAAATGCATAAAACTGCCACTAATTTTAATTGTGTGGTGTGAACCCTTTTCTCTAGACTTTTCAGTCTGAGATGATTTTTTTCCTTCAAGGCAGGAGGGAAAGATCAGATTTTTATGTCAAAATTAAGGAAGAATTAAAATCTTAGTTTCTGGAAAGCACTGGTTCCTAGAAAATTGACAAAGGAATTATTCTGTAAAATACATTCATGGTATAATAATGGAAAAACAAATAAGGTATGATGTCTGATGGATATAAAGCCAATTCAAACAAGTAGGTTTCAGATAAATCTTTGTAAAATTCATTGAAAGCTGCTAGAAAGTAAAAGAACATATAAAAAAATCAGAGAAATAATGTAATGACATGTCATTTTACTAGTTAACTCTTAAGAAAGTCAAAAAGAAAATACATGCTTAATCCATACCCAACAGTTCTCTATCTCACTGGATTTGATGCCAGCCCTACTGTTGATTTTAAGCCATTACTGACTTTCTTGTTTTAACTCAGTCCTGCAATTGGCTCAAATCTTTCACATTAGCATTTAAATTAGGAAGGTATTGTGTTTTAAACAGTTTAATTGTTGGCAGCTTGGAAGTTGGAAAACATTTTGCTTTAGAAAAATGATGCATTAAAAATATTGGCTAGGTTTCTAAACTGTCATAGAAAATAATATAAATCAAAACTGGAAGGTAACCATATCTCTCAGCATTGTTAGGTCTGTCGGAGTGTAATGCAGAAAAAGTCCCATTATAATACATGGAGTGTACAATTTCAGAACATATAGAGCCAAGCCTGGAAACATCTCCATCAAAATCTAAATGGTGGTGATTTAGGTGATGGAATTATGGATTTTCCTTTTTATATTTTTTTACATTAGATCTTGCATTTATATTTTGTAATTTGCAATTTTTACAGTGACTAGTTATTTTATATACCTGGATATTCTCACATAGAGATGTGTTCTTTTGCTTAATAAAAAATTACATATATACATATATGTAATATATGTCTGTATATGTGTAGATCTGCAGGTGTATGTGTATAAATTAACCAAAGTATACATCTCTATCTTCCCTGTCTGTCTCTTTGAAAACATATGGATTTTGGGCCCCAATGTTTGGGAGTTCACTTGTTTCCATCCCCACATTTGAGTTGTCAACAAGTTTTCTTGGCTTCAAAACATACCCCAAATCATATCCATTACTTTTACTCATGGCTGATAAATAACAATCTCTTGCCTAGATTATATTTTTTAGGGCCTTCCTGGTGGCTCAAGGGGTTGAGGACTACACTATGAAGCATCTGTAGCCGCTGTAGCGTGAGTTCTATCCCCAGTGGGGAACTGACCCACGTGGCACAGCAGACCTCTCCTGTCTCTCCCATGCTCCCCTCAGCAGTGTATTTCAGTCTATCTGCCCGCTCTGTTCCCTACTCTGTCTCTGGTGAATCCTCTCACCTCCACACCTCTGGCCTGCATCCCAGTTCTTGTATGCACAAATAAATACATATTTAAAAAATGATAATCTTGTTCAGAAATTAACCTTGGCTCTACCTAGTAGAGGGGCCACTGGACAGCTTCCTCTAATGACTCCCAGTCTTCTTGCAAATGTTTTCTCAGTCGCTTCCATTTCTATGCTGCTCTGAACTTCCCAAAATCAATTCATGATTCATGTTCTTTGACAAACAGGTTTGTTTTCTGTTTCCTGGCCTTTTTGCATTATGTTAAAGGATTTTCTTTCTATACCCCCTCATTCTTTCCCCCCTCCCCCCAACAAAACCCAAACAAACCATTAAAGCACTTTCCTTCACAAATGCAGTTTATCCTCAGCAAGGAATTCTGGTTTGACTCCCTAAGACACAATGTCTTAGGAGATACACCTGTTACAGAATCAGTTTGCTTGTGTATCTTTCACTAAATGAAAGTTTGAACGTGGTATTTTGCTTTTGCTAAATCTTGTTTCACCAGTGTCCAGAGTTCGGAGTGTGGTTTACAATGCTTGATAATAAGTGGAGACTAATTAAGTGTTGTACATAATTAGAGGCATCTCTTAGTGCATGACAATTTTACCGCAGATACATTTTTCTCTTTTGATTCCTGCAATGGACACACACGAGATGGAAACAACCTAGTGCTCAAACAGATGAGGGGATTATGCGGTCTCTATGCATGATGGAACACTACTGAGCTATAAAGAGATAAATCCTTGCCATTTGTGACAACACGAATGGAACTGGAGGGACTTTTACTAGGTGCAATAAGTCAGTAGGAGAAAGACAAATCACAGATGGTGTCACATGTGGAATATAGGGAAACTAAACAAAGGGTCAGATTAAAAAAAAAAAACCCAGACTAAAAACAAGCCCCAGATATCTGATTATAGAACTGAGGCTATGGGGGGCAGGGAGGAGAAGGGGAGAGCAAAATGGGGAGGTGGTAGTTTGATTTAGTAACAACACATGAAGCAGGAGATCCTGTAACTCTCAATCACAAACAATGTTATAAACCACTGTTAACTCAATAAAAATAAGTAAATAAATATTATTGGCATCAAATGATGAAAAAGTTTTAACATAACACACACAAAGAGTTCCTGCAAATCAATTTTAAAAAATGAGCACAGTTTAGGAGAAAAAGAAGTGAAATAAAAATAAGTAAACAAAGGACTAAAAAAAACAAAGGCCTAAGACCCTATTATATTTTCTCTCCACTCTTGATAGATAAGAACTTGCTTACACAAGTGAATGACTAAGTAGCCATCACAGCTTGTGCTCACAAACCAGTTTGAGGCTTAGTGTCCATTACCTGCAACCGGGCACATGCTCAGGAAAGGCTCTCTGACTGCGACAGTTGCTGGTTAAGGAATCTGCCACAAGCATCTTTTCTTCATTGTCTTGCTTCTTAATTGAAGAACATGCCAGTGATTTAATCATTCCCCGAGCTTCTGGAATCCCACTATGTGGATATCTTTTCCCAGACTTCCAGGGATCATTTGCAGCAAATGAATGAAGTGGTGAGCAAATGGAATAGCGCCTAACAATCATGACATTGTCTGTATGGGAGACACAAAATTCAAAGGAAGAAATACCACATTTTATGATATCCAGACATGGACAAATAGGTTGCTAGTACTTTATTGAAACTAACAAAGCAAACTATTACTTTTTGGTTGATTTTTTGCATAGAATACATTTATTCCTTGATTTATTTTATGGACCAGGCATATTTTTAATATGTGGGGATGTGTTAGTAAACAACACAAAATTTTTGTGTGTATTAAGCTTACCTTCTTGTGGGGCAGTCAGATGATAAACAGGCAGTATATGATAATATTCAGGTAGTAATAGAGTCTAGGAAGTTAAATTAAGCTGAGTTCTTGGGGATAGAGATGGAGGAGGAAGAAGGTATGGGGGCTAAATAATAGTAGGGTCAGGGAAGACACTTCTGAGAACATAGCCAGACATTGGACAGAGACATTAGACAGAGACATTGGACAGAGACCAGACATAAATAGAAAATAAAATTAGACTATTTTTAAACCTTTTTTTTTGGTGTGTGTAGAAGAACTGAGGTGTAGGCCAGAAGTGTGTGTGGGGGGGCAGAGAATATTCACCAGAGACAGAGTGGGGAGCAGAACAGGTGGATTTACTGAAATACACTGCTGAGGGAACAGCGAATGAGACAGGAGAGGTCTGTTATGCCATGTGGATCAGTTCCCTGTCTGGGGATCTAACTCAGGCTGTAGTGGTGATAACAATGAGACTTAACCCTTGGGCCACCAGGAAGATCCCCTCAATAAAATTAGACTTTAAAATGGGAAGAACATGAATCTTCTTGATGTGCCAACACTTCATGGCCTCCTCACTTCTGCTTCTAGAAGAGTCTGCACAGCGATAGCTCCTGATCAAATGAACATCCATGTTGATTTTAGCTGGGAAGGTTATGATGAGGCTGCCTCTTGAATGAGATGATAGTAAACTGTGGACAGAATCAAATGTTCCTAGTGTAAGAAAGTGGGCTGTTCCCAAGAGAGGTAGAGAGATTTAAGGCTTTTATTTCTGAGTGTTACCAATTCAATTTATTTCTATAGATGTTTGCAATAGTCTTACTTTGAAATAAATGAAATCATCATTGGTACTTGTAACTAAAGCACCTTGAGGTACTTTAGTCTGCTGGGCCATGTGGGTTAGCTCCCTGATTAGGGACTGAACTCCTGGTGCAGTGACTAGTGGTAGCCAGATAGTGTTGAGACTTTAACCCCTGTGCTACCAGGGAGGCCCTACAAATGCTATTTATAAGTTATCTTTAAATACTTTCTTTGGCCTGAGATTTAGCTTCTAGAATAATCTAAAAACAGGTTTATGACTAATGATATACATAGACATTTCTGTTTAAAAGTTTTTTAAAAAAACAATCTATACAGGAAAACACAATGGAAGAAATAATGCTGATGATAGCAAAACTAATTTATTCTAAATTCAACTTGACTTATTTAAACAAGAGCTTATAAGCTCTTGGTTAATTTATGTCCCTACATCACAAATAGCCTGTATCCTTAGTTTCTTATCAACAAGAGTGAAACTACATTTCACAAAGCACTATGGGGTCGTTAGCATGACCCTGAATGGAATCTGTCCCCTGCTTTGAAATATGGGGTCCCATACTGGAGAGAAATTGCTCTAATGGAGATAACCCACTGATAAATATGACATCTTCCATTGTCAAGATGTTTAGAACATCTAAATGACATAGCCTCCAGCTTTTGACAGATGATACCAAGTACTTTGAGTATTTGATCATGTACATCACCTATTTGGAGAGCCTGTGCAGAAGGAAACTCTCACAATTTAAATGTTGAACAGATATTTTGCTCTGCTAGTTTCTAGTCTCATGTTTAATCTTCCAAGTCAAAGTTCTTTCCCATAAAAGGTGAGAGACTTGATTTTTCATCTATTTTAGACATTGATCCTGGTATGTTCAATTATGCGCAATATATGTGCGTTCTTTTTTTTTTTTTAAAAGGATTTATTTACTTATGCATATGAGAGCTGGGGTACAGGCCAGAGTCCAGGGAGGTGAGAGGATTCACCAAAGACAGAGCTTGGAACAGAACAGGGAGATTGACCGAAACACACTGCTGAGGGCAGCAGCGGGCGAGGCAGGAGAGGTCTGCTGAGCCACGTGGGTCCCCTCCCTGGCCGGTGGCAGGAATGGAAGTTGTGCTGCAGTGACAGCGGTTTGCTTCACAGTACGGTACTCAACCCCCTGCGAGCCACCAGGGAGGCCCCTATATGTGCATTCTTATAAGACAGAAAAGCTTTTTGTAAAACATGGATAAGAAAGAATATCTGCTTCTTGTTGTAGGCTTGCTAAATGCTATCTAGACTGCTAAAAGCAGCCTAGTCCTCACAATCATATGCAATATAAGTACTGTAGCACTTCCAAATGAAAAAAAATTAGAGAATAACTAGCTCTGGGTCAAGTGACTAAGTGATTCTTCCTCAGCAGCCATATTTGTTTAACTCTGGTATCCAGATACTTAACTGTTGTGCAACGTCATTCTAGCCTCTCATACAGAACAATCTGACATACACCCATTCAGTGCTCTATGGTGGAACTTTGAAATGCGTGAAGCTAATAAGGAAAAATCACATTGTCTTTAATGTGATCGGTTCCCACAAAACTGTCTTCTTATAGTCCCTGGCATACCTACAAGTGGTTTCAAAGTTGATAAAATATGTTGCTTGGAGATGCTAAAGAAGTGTTTGTCTAGGGTTTTGCAGCTAATCCAGCAGGAATAAAAGGATGGAACTCAAAACCGTTAATACTAAATTATGCAGTAATGTGATAGGTTAAATAAAATGACTATTTAGGACATATTTACAAAGATGGGCACTTCCCAAAGAGCTGTGGGTTTGCGGTACCTTGGTGTTCATGTGCAGCTGTTGCTGAATCAGTGGTGACACCATCAGGAAGGGTTGACAGAGGTTGTTCAGGCACTTTTCCTGGGTTAGTAAAATCTGTGACTTCTTCCCTTTCATCGTCTGAGCCTGGGCTTTTCTGACTGCTTGCTGTGAGTTTCATCCGGAGGGCTTGATTTTCTTTCTCTAGTTTGTTAATTTCTGCCTGCATTTCCTGGATGACTCCCCTGAGCTGGCTGTTAGTTTCCATTGCCTCTTCTCGGGTTACTCTGGTTTGCTTCTCCAACAGGACAATGTTTTCTCATGAACCGAATGCACGATCTACTCAACAGGACTGGGTGAGCCTGCCCATAAGCCTTTTTGAACAATACATGTCTTTTTTCCTTGCACCATCTTTCAGCACCTGGGGGTAGGTTGTCAAGGGAGGGAAAGGATCTCCATGACTTATTCATTCTGGGTTTTGTTTTTCAGGGCAGAGTTTTTCTTTGCATCATTCATTTCATATCAATGCACAGTTCCAGAATATATCTTTGTGTCTGAAGAGAATACTGTAAAAATTTCCAGTGAGGAAGAGATGCTTATTTCCCTCATGAACTCACCCATTGATGGCCACCCGTTAGCTATCTCTGGGATTACCAATTGCCATAAGGACATCAAAGCTATCCCAGAAGAGTTTCCTGGTTCTGTCACAATTTGGTATTGCAAGTTATTAATTTTGACACCTGTCAATTAGGGGTAGCCATAATTACAGGGGGCCATGTGAACTGTGGTCATATTTAAACAAGAAGTTGATCATTGCACGTAAATCCCTCAAAGCCAGGGACCACATTAGCACTTCTCAGGTTTTTTATCTTATAAACATTTTCCTGTTGTTTGGTTTTTGAGTGTTTGGCAAAGGCTGCTCAGGTATATTTTGGGAATGTAAGTAGATGCAGGCTGAGCATTAATCTTGAATGAGAAGAACATGCAACAGTTAACAGTTTTCATTATCTATTTCCCGAAGAGGTTTCTTTGTTGGGAATGAGAACTATGAATCTCAGATAGCATAAGCTCTGCCACCCATGTGTGCTAGAAAGTGAACTGATGTTCAGCCACAGGCTTCTTTTGTAATAGAGTGAAAATAATCAGAAAAGTTTTCATGGTGATAGTTTTTCCCTGCACATTCACTTCCTTCTCTTTTTAGTATATTCACTTTAGGGGTGTTGTCCTACTCAATATGTTCATTGATCCAAGGCTGTGGCAGAAGAAATGATTGGAGAAATTAAAAAAATTCTTTTTTTAATTCAGCAAATTTATTTTATATATTAAATTTTAGGTTGTGCTTACTAAAAAGTCTAAAAATGAAGTGGTTTTTCTCTTTTAATTGCATTTGTATTTAAATAAATTTCTCTAATTATTTACATGCCAGGCACTTTAGTTGCTATGGAAGTTGGTTATGGAAACATCGAACATGGAATCAAATGGGTTTAAATGTCATCTAGTCTAACCACTTAGCAGATACTGCAGTCTGTTCCACAGTTCTATAAGGAATTATTGACCCTATAGAGGAGCATTTCTATAAATCTGACAGTTGGAAAGTGGACCTGCATACCTGAGTGTTTCCAACAAGACACAACACACGCCTTTATTGGTCAGTCCGCACAGCCACCTCCAGGGAGCCTCCTGCCCAGCAGAAACAAAAGGCCAGTCCACTGGGTGCCCGACAAGGTCTCATGTGACCCCGTCTTCAGCTCTTCTTCCACTTCATCTAGGAGATGTCCCCCTTCTACCCTTCCCTCTCACAATTGCCTTCTGGCTTCATGAACACCGTAGACACACTCCCGCCTCTGCACCTGCTGCCTTGTGCTTGAAAGCATCCCCCCAACAGCCAGAGGGAATTCCCTCATCTTCTACTTCAGCTGGTAAACCTCATGTCATTCGCCTTCAGCATGGCACTGTGGGAACAGAGTAAGTCTTTGGCTCTTTTGAGATCTGATGGCAAAGTTTAAAAAAGGTGATTCGCTTCATTCAGACGTCTGCTTTCCAAACAACTGAGTTTGGCATCAAGTGCCTTCAATTCCCCCTTAAATAAATGATGAAAGAGCAAGTCTTTTTTTTTTTTTGGACTAAAGTCATGCCTTATTGGAATGTGGGGGGCACAGGTTACTTGTGGCTTCCTCATCTGTCAGAACCTTCAGTTTTAGTCAATGACAGAGGACTAACAAGGTCAGAATAGACCTAACTCAGGGGGTTGGGCCACATCATCTCCAGTGGACCATGTGTCTTGTGTGGAGACACCTGATTGCCTTACCCTTTAGGACTTAATAGAAAAATGTCACTTAGATGAAATCTTATGTCTCACTTTTCAAGCAGGACCTCACCCTGAAGTTATAAATTATTTAAACAGCTGCTGAGAAATTCTACTTTTGCGGCATTTGCTGAGAATTCACTTTGACCTTGAACCTGATATGTGGCTATTGTTGGAATGATTTCCCAGGTGACCGGAAGCATCTGCTGCTGCAATGAACCCAGAGTCTGGGGCGGCTTTGGCAGTGTGCCATCTTGCTGTTGTTTTGACATTTGAGTACCACACAGTGGTAGAGCAGTCATGTGGAAAGGAAGAAGAGATGGGAAGTTTTGATGGGCACAGCCTCCATGAAATACTGATGAGTCTGTGAGAGAGATGGTGAAGGGTTAGCTGCTATGAAAGGGATTAGCTGCCTCTGCAAGCCAGATGCGAGGGATCTTGCTTGCCTAGCTCTGCCATGAAGAGAATTTCTTAAGGACATGTATGGAAAGGAGCATCCACTATCTGATAGACCATTGCTGGCTTGTGGTGAGTTTCCAAGAGGATGAGAATTTCAAGTCCTCGCTGAGATAGGCATGTGTGCAAAAAATCAAAACTGATGTAATGGACATGGCAATGATCCCAGGTCTTAAAGTTCTAACTTCTGGCCTGTCACTAACTCACTACTAAATCTTACCCATAAAACACGGCACTGTAGAAATTATAAATCAAAGGTCGTATACAGAGAAGCAGATAAAATGAATGAATTTTCTTAGTTTGTCGACTACCCAGTGACAAGCCTTTGTTGCTACAAAGGGATGTAGCTCTAGTGTTGTCATTCAGTGTTTTCATTCCTTTGTTTTCTATGAGATCTCCACGTGTTTAAAGATGGGCCATGCACTCAGATTTTCCAATATGCTGTGTAGATCGAAGATAACATCAGAACCCACTGGCTTCTGATGCATCCAAAAAGACATTGCAAATGGTCCTTCTTTTCTCCTGTGAGAAATGAAGGATCAGAACACAAGGAGAGTTTCCTACAATGAGCATGCTTTAGTGAACACTTACTGAGGGCCACGCTTTCAGGCATGATATCCTGTAAGGAGCAGGTTCTGTGAAATTTCAGCTGTAAGACCAACTCTGTTCCTCTCTTCTGAACCTGTATCATTTCCTGTAAAGGAAAAATAAAGATGACTATCTCCATGGATCATTGTGAAGATTAAATGCATTTATAATGACAAGTGCACCTATGTGCTTTGACATGATCAAGTTTCAAGAAATGTTAATTCAATAGCATCAAGTTTTGAAATGAAAGATTGTTGTTGATGTTCTGTTGTCTTTCCAGCATTAGACATGCAGGAAGGTGAGAAGAGTGGCAAGGTGGAAAGGCCAGGATGATCAGGGTCAAAGCTTACCTGAGGGGCAGAGTGGGTCTTTAGCACTTGATAGTTGTAATTGGAAGCAAGTTGTTCCTCTCTCCTGAGCCTTCACTGTTTTAGTTTCATGAAAATCCCTCTTGGATTGTATGGATCAATTGACATGAATTGATAGCTTTGCTATATTTATGACATTTATCAGATCTACGTTTAAGTGCATCAACGGCATTTTATAGAAGTCTTCCATTCATTTTGTTATGTAATGCTTTATTATTTATCTCTAAATATTTAAAAATTTCTATTACTATCTAATTCATTCAGTACATATTTATTTGCTTTATACCACATGCTAAGTCCTGTTCAAAACCACTAGACATTTATTTATGAACAAGAAGACACAGCTCTCTTTGTGGAATTTCTTTTGTTGTTCGGAAAGCAGCAAAGAAACATTATAAATAAGAAAAGGGTAAAGTATGTTAGATCAGATCCAACTGGAGGAAAATAAAGCAGGAAAAAGGGACGAGGTTCTAATTCTAGCTGAGAGTTGAATATTAAATTGACTTAAAAATAAGGAAGCTAGAAAAGGTATGACTGAAAAGGTGAATTGAAGAAAGTAGGGGAGAGAACTGATGGAAACAATATTTCAGCCTAGTAGACAGAAAGAACAGAGGTGCCACTGAAACTGTATTCTTCTTGGTTTGATGGCGTCAAGGAGGCTAGAGTGATTTGATGTAAGGTGAGAAAAACAATAGAAAGAGGCATAAAGATGGGGGGGGGGCAGATCATGCCCCTTCTATAGGTTACAATGAGGTTTTGGCTTATTTCTTAAACAATAAACTTGTAAAAACCACTTACATTGATTGTTATTATTGACACGTTTTGAATGATTATATTCTATACCTGCATTTTTCTCTTTGTTTCTATTTCTTCTTCTACCCCTGCCATAAGCTGGCTTCACAGAATTGCCCCTAGAGGAGGGCACAGGCACAGATGTTCAGGAACACCGCCTCTGAAGTACACCCACTGGGTTTGTGCTCCCTATCTACCCGTCCCAGCAGTATGGCCGTGGGTAAAGTCCTGACGGTCTCTGTGCCCTAAGCAGTGTGTTAGAAAAGCGGGGGCCTCCCTGGTCCTGGTGACGCAGTGGGCTGAGCACCACACTGTGAAGCATCCACGGCACAGCAGCGCGAGTTCTATGCCGGGCAAGGGAGGGGACCCACACGGTGCAGCAGACCTCTCCTGCCTCACCCGCTGCTCCCCTCAGCAGTGTACTTCACTTGATTTGCCAGTTCTGCCCCCCACTCTGTCTCTGGTGAATCCCCTCAACTCCCGTGACTCTGGCTTGTACCCCAGCTCTTACATGCGTAAATAAATAAATCTTTTTTTAAAGATTTTAAAAGATTTTTAAAGATTTATTTATTTATGCATACAAGCACGGGGGTACAGGCCAGAGGTGCGGGGGGTGAGAGAATCCACCAGACAGAGTGGGGAACAGCACAGGCAGATCAACCGAAACACACTGCTGGGGAGAGCAGCGGGTGAGGCAGGAGAGGTCTGCTCTGCCATGTGGGTCCCTTCCCCAGCCGGAGGCAGGGATCGAACTTGTGCCGCAGTGGCTGTGGTCTGCCTCATAGTGCGTGGCTCAACCCATTGCGCCACCAGGGAGGGCCCGTAAATAAATAAATCTTAGGAAAGAAAAGAAAAGGGAAGAGGGGCCTCCCTGGTGGCGCAGTGGGTTAAGCAACGCACTATGAAGCAAACCGCAGCCACTGCAGCACGAGTTCGATCCCTGCTGCCGGCCAGG
>JAGFMF010011501.1:19656777-19758054 GCA_019455555.1 Galemys pyrenaicus
TGCTTTCCATAATGGTTGGACCATCTTGCAATCCCACCAGCAGTGTAAGAGAGTTCCTTTTTCTCCACATCCTCGCCAACATTTGTTGTTGCTACTTTTTTTTGATATGTGCCATTCTCACCGGTGTGAGGTGGTATCTCATAGTGGTTTTGATTTGTATTTCTCTGATGACAAGAGAAGTTGAGCATTTTTTCATATGCCTGTTGGCCATTAGCATTTCCTTTTTGGAGAATTGCCTTTTTAGCTCTTTTGTCCATTTTTTGACTGGATTGTTCACTTTGTTTTTGTTTAGTCTGCATAACCAAATCTTTGAATGAAGGTTTGTGAGAATATAAACTCTGCTTATCTAACTGGCTGTGTTTTATTTAGTTCTTACTTGTTAATGAGGGTTTAATGGGGCAGAAAATTCTGTATCTGATTTTTCTCCTAGCATTTGAATACATGGTGTTATTGTATTTATTTTTTTGGTCTTTATTACTAATAAGTACACTGTAATATAATTTCTATTTCTTTATGAGGAATTTTTCTATTTTCTCTGGTAACATTTAGATGGTCGTTAGAAGCTTTTTCTATGATTTCATTGAGACACCATTTTATCACTATTTAGCCTACTTATTATTCATATGCAAGTCATGACTCCTTTGCACCCCTGTTGTGATGACTACATAAAGGATCTGGCCTCAGCTACCTCTCAACCTCCATCTTTATCATTATTTCTTCACTCACCATATTCTATACATACAGATCTTTCTTAGATGTTTGAGGTTTCTTTACACTCAGTGTCTTCAAACATCTTGTCGCTTTTGACCTGAAAACTCCTCTCGACATCTTCATCTGTAAACTTCTACTTAACCTTCAGGTGTTTTCCTCAGAGATGTCAACTCTGAATGACCTAATCAACTTTGGAGATCATTTTATATTCCCTCCTGGATCTGTGTATATTATTAACTTGGAAACAAAAGTGCCTTTAAAAAAAAAAATCTGTTTCTACCTCTGTATTTTAAGGTCCATGAAGGCAGGGTTGGTTTTTTTTTTTTTTTAATTTTTTCAAGATTTATTTATTTATGCATACAAGCACTGGGGTACAGGCCAGAGGTGTGTGGGTGGGTGAGAGGATTCACCACAGAGAGCAGGGAGCAGAACAGGCAGATCAACGGAAGTACACTGCTGAGGGCAGCAGCGGGCACAGCAGGAGAGGTCTGCTGCGCCATGTGGGTCCCCTCCCTGGCCGGCAGCAGGGATCGAACTCGTGCTGCAGTAACTGCGGTTTGCTTCATAGTGCGTTGCTTAACCCACTGCGCCACCAGGGAGGCCCCAGGGTTGGGTTTGACTTACTCGCCATGTCTCCCCCTTCCTTATGATTACAGAACAATGACCTTCTTTTCTTTTCTGTCTTATTTTTATTATTGAGGTGACACTGGTTTACAGTACTGTGTAGAACCTTTTCAGAGGAATAGGTTCACGTCTCCTCAGATGTATACCACCACACCACACCCACCACCAGCACACCCATATCCCTTTCCACAGACCACTGGGCCCCTCCTTCCTCCTTTTGTTCCTCCCCCTGTCTCCCTCTAGCAGTCTTCTTTCTGTAGTCATGTTTCTAGGCTTTGTTTGGCTTAGACTTTCAGTTCCTTTGATTTCTCTATCCCACACAGGAGTGAAACCATATAACATTTGTCTCCCTCTGGCTCTTTTCCCTTAGCATCAAATCCTCCAGTTCCATCCATGTTGTTGTAATGGCAAGAGTTGATTTTTTTAAATAACTGAGTAGTGTGAGATGATGATCTTATGATCATGCACCCTCATGTGAAGCTCTATGAGGACTATTATCTAGACCCAGTGGATGCTATGTCTTTCCAGGGGGCCATGCTGCTATGTTCTATTCCTGAGAGGAAAAAAATGTTACAGAAATAGCAATAAAGAGGGACCTGCTTAGAAAAATGTCTGCCTTAGGAAGCCAATTTACTAGAAATGTGTCTGGTTCTGTATTGTATATTTTATTTTATGGAAGGTGAGAAATATAAGTAGTATGGCTTTGCTGAACTTTCGTTACTATTAACTGCTGATCACATCCAGCTCCCGGCATCATAGCATGGTGTAGTTTGCTTTGGTCACCTGTGTTCTAACAGCATTAAGTAGAGTACACTGTCTACCTAGGGTCCTCTTTACTTTTGATAAAAATGTTTCTTCTGCCCTCAAGAGGGTTACATTTGATAAGCTCATGTTACATAATATTACAAAGCACTAACTTCTCAATAGGAGCTCTAAGGAGGGTAGAGTCACCGCTGTAATACATATCTGTTACCAGTTCCTAGTGGTCATTGCTTCAAAGCTTTTGTGATACTGACCTCTGCTTTTAGGCATGTTCTTTAATGAAAGGAGGCTGATCTGTTTGGGACATTAGGGGGACTGCACGCCTCAACCCTCCCCAGTATTGTCATTAAGCCTCCTGTTGGCCAGCACCTTGGACAGAAATACAGAGAATTATGCATGAGATGGAGAAAAACTTATCAAGTAGTCAACACTGTAATGAGTTTTCACAGCTAGTCAGTATTTTGGAATTTAAAAAAATTTAATAAATTGTATCAAAATTGCTGTGTTCAGAATCTTATATTCCACATGCTCCATTTATTTATTGTTGTGCTGATTCTTCAGTCTTACTTCTGGACACTCACCACTCTCGAAGGCCACAAGGAAACTTCAGTGCATTAAAGATGTTTATGTTACAAGCAACAGCAATATTCTTGCATGTAACAGCAATGCTGTTTAATGTTTTACCTCGAGTAGTGCATTCAGAGTTCCAAAGCCTTTTCCCATTCACTGCCCTACTTTGTTCTAAGAACAATATTGTCTTATGGGGCACTGTCTTGTGCCAGATGGGTGGCTAATGAACTTTGCAGCTAAGTGGCAGTGGGTTACAATTCCATCTCTGCTGCTTTCTAGATGTGGGGCTCTTATGGACTGATTGTTTCTGTCCCTTCTGAATGCATATGTTGCAGCCCTAACCCCTTAGTGTGGCTATATTTGGGGACAAGGCTCTTCAGGACGTCCTTAAGGTTAAGGTCACCAGGGTGGGTTCTGATCTGATAACATTAATGTCCTTCCAGGAAGAGCAGCTAAAGATCTTGCTCTCTGTCTTCATGGACACATGGAGGGAGGCCATTTGAGGACACAGGAAAAGGAAGATCTTTTGCTCTTGTTAGAAACTGAATATGCCAGCACCATGACTGTAGACTCCCAACCTCCAGAACTGTGAGAAAATTAATTTCTGTTTGGGCCGCTCAGCCTGTGATATTTTGTTGTGACAGCCTGAGCTGACAGATTGAATATCGGAGTCGTATCTGTACCATGAAGATCAGAACATCCAGGTCACAGGGTCCCTTTATTTCAATCTGTGCTCTGTTCAGTTGTCAGCTCCTGAGAGAGACCTTCACTTAACAGAGCTGCACCTGCCATACTCTCTCCCACCGTGTTCTAGTTTTCTTCCTCGGATCTAGCCACGTGTATAGTTTTTATTGTTGTATTCATTGCATGGCTCTCCCATTATTAGGATACAGGCATAATGAATGGAGACACTTGGTTTGTTTTGTTCTTTGTTGAATCTTCATTACTTGGGAGAGTGCCTGGCACACAGCAGGTGTCAAATAAATGCTATATAAATTGGTTTCAGGGGAACTAAAGAAATGTGTATATGTTGAATCTTAGAAAATGTCAGTCATGGCAGCCCCTCCCATGATGAAAGCCACAGTTAAAATTATGACTGGAACACAGATTTTGCTCATTCATTTTATCAAGGAGTGCTGAATTCTTCCCTAAATACTAATCACTAAACTGGAACTTGAAAATAAGTCCAAATCCATAAAATTTATCAGTGGGTGGATAAACTCTAGATCATTAGATCATTTCCAATTTTTCTAGATGCATGATCTCATTTTTCCAGTAATAATTTGGCTGGTCTCTTCCACTGTATTAATGACCTCAGGCAAGAGCAGCTAAAGAATCAACCCATAGAAGTGTCAGAAATAATGTTGTTTTAACTAATGAAAATTGCAGTACATAACTCATACATACAATAGCAATGGGGATTGGAAAACAAAAGAAAGTTCACCGAGACAGAAGAATGGCATGTCTTCTTGAAGGCTGGGAACAGGATGAATCTTTTAAAAAGACCCAGATTTAGATATATCTTAATGTGTTCATTACCAGAATTCCTAAGATAAAAAGAAAAATCCAAAAGTTTCTAGGACAGCAAAACAAAACAAAACTGTTTTCTTAAACTATTTTTTATCCATAGCACTGGATGACAGAAGAGAAGGAAATAGTACTATCCAAGTCCTGAGATACAATAATTTTGATCCTAGAATTCTATACCCAGTCAAACATTCATTTAAGTGTAAGAGCAAGAGAAATATTTTAGGACCTGATGGAACTCAGAAAGATTACCAGTACCAAGCTTTTTCTGAAAGATTTACTCAGGATATATTACAGAAAAATGAAAAATGAATTAGAGAAAGAGTAATACCTAAGTTATAAGAAATTAACAGGCAGTCAAACTAGTAAAATATGGGGTTTTCTTGTACATATTTTATGAAAATGATTAATAACAACTATCTGGAACCAAAGTCCATAGCTAATGATACAATAATAGTATAGGAGTGGTAAAGTGATAAATGGCTTAATTTTTTCCTGTTTAGTGAAAAATATGTTGATAATATTGATTCATTCTATATAACTATAGGAGAATATACATTTAGATAGATCTATTAAAAAATGTGAAGGCAGTACCAGGAAAAAATAAATAGGATATACCTCTTCTAAATCACTAGAGATTAGAATTGACAACACCATTAACAAAACACATCCTGGTAAAATATAAATAGAAAGTAAACAAAAAAAAGAATGCATCTAAACATATCAGCATTACCCTAATTATGAATGGATTATTTTCACGATTATTTCACGAAGAAGCTGGATTTCTCGTGTTGTATGTGTGGTATTGCAAGTTAGCTAAAGGTTGGGCATAATGGAAATACTTTAGGTAAGGTGACACTGATAATCCAACACTGGAAGAAAACAACATGATATGTCAGCTCTTCTGTCTAGGTCAACAAAGGCTGAACATACATGTTTTATTTCCACTCTCTCTTACAACCCCACTGCAGAGAGGAAAAGTTCTGTCCAACAAAGACAAAGAAAGAAGAAGACATAATGACAACTAAATTTTGAAACAAAAACCACATAGAGATAACTGGTCTGGCCAACCAGAGAAAGTGGGCTTGGGAACTATAGTAGAATCCTTGAAACAGCTGATTCATCGAGAATTTGGAAGGATGAGGTACATGTACTTATGCAGATATGGGAACATCAAAATAAGAAGAAGTGGTGGAATCAGATTCCCATACGCCCTCCTGACCTCACATACCCAGCTGGCTTCCAGTATAAGCATAAAACTTAAAGAGTTAGATCCCCGGGAGCTGACCCACAGGGCGCAGCAGACCTCTTCTAGCTCACCCGCTGCTCCCCTCAGCAGTGTATTTCAGTAGATCTGCCTGTTCTGCTCTCCGCACTGTCTCTGGTGAATCATCTCCTCCCCATACACCTCTAGCCTGTACCCCAGTTCTTGTATGCATAAATAAATAACTCTTTAAAAAAAACCAAAAGATGTATTCTTTGAAGAGGGTGAACCAAAGGAACACTGAATTGGACATGGCCGTGAATGTGGGAATGTCCTGTTGTAAACAGAAGTGAGCATCTACTAGCTGAATGGTGGCAATGGCAGAAGCATTTCCTGGCAAAACAGGCTTATAACCTTTAGGTAAGTTTTTCTGGATTCTGAGACACTGACTTGCCCAGTCAGAACCACCTACGGATATTGCCGGTTTGTGGCCCCGTCACATGGAGAGGTGATTTCTTCCCCTCCCCCCTTCATATCACACACCTATTAAGTTTAATGACAGTACCTCACTTTGAAAGTGAAAGATAATAAATGATTAACAGAAAATAGATAAAATTAGCATGAAAGACAAAGGCTCAAATAAACGGAATAAAGGTACTGGTAGGAAAGAAAGACAATGGGCTGAAGAAGGAAATTAAAACAAAAATTAATTAATATTCCTGGAAAGATATGTAAAGGATTCATGAAAAAAAATCTAGAATGTACATAAGAAGAAAACAGAGAGGGGTCAGAACAGGGGAGGAAAGAGCACAAGGGACTATAGTGAAGGTGCATGGGTGGACTGGTGGCGGGAATTCTATGGGACAACACCAGTGAGGAGAAAGCAAATGCTGAACAAAAATGAACAATGATGTAAAAAATGCATAACTAAATAAACTATATTTTAAAAACAAATGAGTAAAATGGAACTGATAGTACCTGCAAAAAAAAAAAAAAAAGGGAGAAGAGAACATTTTAGAGGAATAAACAATCTTTGAATTTAAAAAGAAGGTAGCAGAAATGTATAGGTAATATTTTATGAAGATAGTCAATATGGAAAAAGGGAGAGATTTCAATTCCCGGCCTTAAGAAATTGGTTATACAGAAATTTAACAAAATTTATTAAAAGGAAATTGAAATGAAAATTATTAAAATGGCTATTTTTGGTGATTTGCAATAACATAACAATCTTCAGAAGAAAAATCTATATTTTAAATGAATTGACCAAAATGTTATATTTTTCCTCCTTGGCTCATAGAGAAACTACATTTTCCAGCTTTCCCAGCAGATAGGATGAGTGACTGAATTCCAGCTAATGGGTGATGAAAAAAATAATTATGTGACTTCCAGACCTGACCGCTTCAACTCCCCATTTTCTAAAATTTCTACACTCATTTCCTCTTTCAGTCTGTGCTTTTTTTCCCTATTGGTTGCCCAGATGGAGGGATTCAGTCAAAGCCTGTTATAAGTGCCAGTAAATATTAACCCAGCTTCTGCTGCTACTGACCAAGGAACATGTTTGATTCCTGCTCACCTGGTATTTTATATCCAGGCTTTATGTACTAAGCTGATACCTAGTAGTTTAGCATAAAGTGAAAATGAGTTTGAAGTTCTTGACTTAGCACTGCTATAGCTTGGAAAGGTTTCTTAACCATAAACTGGAACTCTGTGTGTGTGTGTGTGTGTGTGATTCCGAGATGTTAAAGCATTTCTTTCATGCATGTGTCCATTTATTTATTAAGCATCTATGTATTTATACTAGGCACCACAGAGAGATTAAGTTTAGACTTTAAAGAGGGACACAACCAATAAACCCTAAAACAATTAAAACATAAGTTGTAATTAGAATTATGATTAGTACTCTGAAGAAATGAGTGAAGACATTCATTTCTAAAGGGGATGGTCAGGAAAGGCTCCTCACAACTTTAAGGATAAAAATATGAGCTCCTTGGCTTTCCTAGTGGCTCCGCAGGTTGAGCGCTGCACTGTGAAGCATCCACGGCACAGTAGCTCAAGTTCAATCCCTGATCAGGAAGGAGACCCACATAGCACAGCAGACCTCTCCTGTCTGACCCATTGCTCCCCTCAGCAGTGTGTTTCAGTGGATCTGCCTGTTCTGCTCCCCACTCTGTCTCTGGTGAATCCTCTCACTTCCCACGACTCTGGCCTGTACCCCAGCTCTTGTATGCATGAATAAATAAATCTTTTTAAAAAAGAAAAGAACATGAGACCCTACTAAAAATTTGGCCAGATTATAAAAGGCCATGTGGGCTTTTACTTTCTTCTAAGTTTTAAAATGATCTTTTAGATTTTGGATGGAGACTGCCTTAAAGCAAATATTAAATAACTGGTAATAAATGCAAGTAGACAGGATGGATGATTTATGAGAGACTATTTTTGTAATCCATTAATATGTAATCTCCTATAAAGTATTTCTTCTACCCATGGCATTTTAGTAAAATAGATTTCAACCCCAAGTTTGATAACAACGGTCTTGCCTGAACTGCCTGAAGTTTCTGGCTTTCTGGGTGACAGCACTGAATGAGGGGGGCATAATTTTATTTTCTAGGAATATTATTTATTGTGTCTGATTACTTTAGGTTGCAAGACATCCTTGGATTAATCTGAGGATGAAATGTCTCACCGGGGCGGCCCTGGTGGCACAGCTGGTTGAGCGCCGCACTGTGAAGTAACCTCTTCACAGCACCGCCAGTTTGATCCCTGGCCAGGGAGGGGACCCCCATGGCGCAGCAGACCTTTCCTGCCTCGCCCGCTGCTCCCCTCAGCAGTGTGTTTCAGTGGATCTGCCTGTTCTGCTCCCCACTCTGTCTCTGGTGAATCCTCTCACCTCCCACAACTCTGGCCTGTATCCCAGCTTTTGTGTGCAGGAATAAATAAGTCTCTTTAAAAAAAAAAGTCTCACCAAAGTTTGTGGCTTCTGTGGTGATGGGGAAGTCTTATTCCAAAGAGGAGAATAAGCAGACTGTTATTTTTGTTCATTTACACTAAAGACTGTTCAAAATAAACTGTCTATTGTGACTAATGCCATTGTATTAGAACAAGGACTGTTCTCTGTTCCTTGTATCATCAGTGTGTGTTTGATAATGAAAGGGATGACTAATAATTTTCTCTGAATATATTTTTAAAAATAAACAGAAGTTTCCCTGCCAATAGAGGCTAAGAATGCCTCCTCATCTAGTTCTTTAAATATACATATATATTATATATTAACTAGCATCCTTACAGAAGAACCTTCTCTGGTTCTCCTCAGTGTGATAATGGGACATTTGACTCTGGATAGCACCCAGGGAAGGCACTGGTCTGTGGTTTTATGCAGTCTGGCTGGATGTGGGTTTTTTTTTAAATAATGTTTATTTTTATTTTTTAAAAATGTATTTATGCATACAGGAACTGGGGTACAGGCCAGAGGTGTGGGGGTGAGAGGATTCACCAAAGTGGGGAACAGAACAGGCAGATTTACTGAAACACACTGCTGAGGGGAGCAGCGGGTGAGAGAGGAGAGGTCTGCTGCGCCATGTGGGTCCCCTCCCTGGCCGGGGACTGAACGTGCGCAGCTGTGCCTCGGGTGCTTCACAGTGCGGCACTCAACCCGCTGCGGAGGCCCGGGTGTGGGGTTCTTAACCTAAAATTCCCATGCCCTTGCCATGCTCCAGCTCTGCTGGCGCTATGAGCATGGGCCAGGCCTCCTGTTCTCAGCAGCGGTTCACACGTCAGTCCATGGACACGGGCTCGGTGTGCAAAAAATGGCTCTGAGCTCCTGACTAATGCATATGATGATGAGAATGGACCACATTCTCTTTCTGAGCTTGCCAGGATTACAGCTCAATGAAAATAGATGTGGTTTGGGTTTTGATTCCCTTTCATTGGAGATTTTTACATTAGATTTGGCTCAGTGGATTTTACATTAGCTTTGGTTCAGTGAGTATGGAAACATAGTTTGAAGCTAATGACCAAAATATACAATTTCTGGTTGCATTTTGCTAAAAAATATTTTCCATTAAATATCTAACAGCTTAGCTTTGTTTTTGCTCAGTTCAAATTCTTGGTCTCTGGAGATGCTTATAAACTCAGCAGATGCCATCTGCTTCATTCGACAGCCGTTCATTTGCTGGAGCTGAGCGAGGCAATCTCCAGCTCCAGGCTTTTGTGGTTGAGGCAGGAAAACATGTTACTCTTGTTCAGGGACTGACCTCATTTGTGGTTTTTCATTTTTCTACAGAGAACAGCAATGTATCAGAGGGTGGGCTTAAAATAAAACAACTAAGGATATCAATGTATTTTTTTTCATTAACGTCCCTAAATCAATTTGAATGGATCAAATTATTTTTTTCAGTTCCTCTAGTCTTCCTTTTAAATGCTCTTGTCAGGAAAGTACCCTAGGTTTTTAGTCTTGCTGCTTTTCTGTAACTCAGGTAAAATGAATAGTCCAAAAGGAAATAGTTTGGAGATAGCTGGTGATGATGAAGTGGCAGAGAAATAGGGACTCTTGCTGGGCTATTGTTTATTTCTTCAGTTTTAAAAAAAGAATGCAAAGAGCAATTGAGTACTGAGACACTATTAAGTATAATTGCAAGTGCAAGTAGATCACAGATAGGAACCTTGGAAAGCATGGGTTGTTTTCTAACCACCAAGAATAGCTCTGCAATACTTTATTAAAAGGTGTCAAATCTTTCTATCACTCCATTTCCTATCTGTTGTGAGGTTATGCGACTTATTATATATGGTAATATAATATGTATATTATAGGTTTTCGATAAAAGATTTAAGAAATTAAGGGCAGTGTTCTCTCCTCACAAAGAAGACCAAAGACCTTTTTATTCCTGTCTCAGATTTGTTCAGGACCTTGTCATTTCCAAGCCTGTGCAACTGTTTTCAGAATGTAGTTCCAGAATATTCTCATCACTCCAGAAAGAACCTTATTCCCATTAGCAGTCTCTCTGCAAGCATGCCTCCCTGCCCTTGGCAATGTTAATCTACCTTTTATTCTTTTGTTTTAAATTGCGGTAACATTGGTTTACAATGCTGTATAGGTTTGTAGGTGTAACTATTCTACTCTAATGAATTTTTTTCTGTATTTTAATATTCTGTATTTTAATTTTTGATGGAATCATAAAACATGGCATCTGGCTTCACCTAGTATTTTCACAATCCAACTCATACCCTGCAGCATGGATGGTGAATTTCATGGCATAAAAGCCATATGTTGGGGCCTCTCTGGTGGCACAAGGGGTAAACTTGCAGCATTATGAACTGTCTGCAGCCACTGCACGTGAATTTGATCCCTGGTCAAGGAGCTGACCCACATGGAGCATCAGACCTCTCCTGCCTCTCCCGCTGCTCCCCTCAGCAGTGGATTTCAGTTGATCTGCCTGTTCTGCTCCCCACTCTGTCTGTGGTGAATTCTCTCACCAGCCCCCCACCCCAGCATTGTTGGCCTGTACCCCAGTACTTATATGCCTAAATAAATAAATCTTAAAAAAAAAGCCATGGGACTCAGTTAAAGAAAAAAAAAAATCTTTTGCCATTCAGACAAAGGAACACCACCATTCACTTAAAATTAATTTACAAACTTACATTTGTAAGTTACCTCTAATGTCATGACTTGCCTTTTATCCCTAAGTAATAAAACTAAGTGAAATCATTATCTTTCTACCCTATCCGCTGAGCAGTGTCTCCTCTTTGAACACACCTTTGCTCCTCTGGGTACCCAGGTCATGCAAACCATCCCAAGGTGGAGCACGCTGAGGACACACGTGTCCATGCAGATCTGGGGTTTATGTCTTTGTGGCCAAGCGTGTGCTACTGCCCGTCCTTGCCTCAGTTTCTGCTGCCATGAACTGTGCACAACAGTCATTCTCGCCAGTGGTTGGTGTGAGATGAGAATGAAGGCTCAGAACAGGGCAGGCCCCCAGCAAGTTTGCAGCTGGTGGCATTGATGAGAAGGCTCAGGGGTCCTGGTGCTCCCCCATATGTGTTCATGGAACAAGAAGCATTGCAGAAGTGATTATAGTCAAAGAATGGGGAACGTCTCTACTCACTCCTGGCTTTACACTTTGGATTTCTGTGTGGATGGCTACTGGGTTCAGTTTGGGGTGTTTACCGCTGTGTACCCAGTGGCCATCTGAGTGCCTGGGTGGAGGGTGGGGTCTAGTGATAGACACCAGAATAGGTGTGACCCAGAATCCTATACTCTCATGGAACTAATGTTACTCAGCAAAATAAAAGAGTGAAATGAAAACATAGCTATTGACCAAGCTGAAGCTACTGAATGAAAATAGATACAAGTCAACTCAGCTTGCTTTTTCTATCAAGCACATTGTTAAGGTGCCAGTAAAGAGGCTGGGAAAAACTTGACATTCAGATTAATGTTGCTAATAAGAAAAATCACTGAAATGCATAAGAGCAGGAGCAACTTAATGGAGGGACATAAAATTCAATTATTCCTCAGATGGGACGATAGATTGTTTTTAGCTACTATTGAATTTATGGAAACAATCACCTGAAAGTTTTAATTATTTGCAGAATTTTTCAGCATTTATTAATGAATAATCTAAACTAATTTTCTGTCTCTAAGGAATTTATTGCATTTAATCGTTTACTTGTTTAATGAATATAGTAAATTTTAAAGGTCAAATTTGACATTCAATGTATTCTACATTAAAAATATAGCTATTATTGTAGAGGAAGGTTTTTTTTTTAGTAGTACATAATAGTAATAAAATAAACAGGGCATTGTTAGTTTACATGTGATTTTATATGAATTTTCATCAGTCTTATCAAGATGCTGGGTACTAATAGCTATGAAACAGGTACTGAAGACTTACGATGGGCCAGGTATTTTTGAGATTCTCAAAGTGGATTAGACAAAATAAATTTTCCTTGATTGCTATGGTCTGAATTTTTGTATCCCTCCAAATCCCTATGCTGAAATCCTAACTTCCAAGGTGATAGCGTTGGTTGATGGGACCTTTGGGAGGTGGTAAGTTCCTGCGGGCAGAGATCAGGGATTGGGATCAGGATTCTTATGCAAGCCTCTGCAAAGAGCCAGCTTGTTCTCTCTGCCATGGGAAGGTACAGCAAGTGTCCTCTCTTGTCGTCTCTGAGGACGCCAGCCTTCGCTACACACCAACTTCTTAATGACACGATCTTGGCCTTCTTAGTTTCTATGACTGTGAAAAATAATTGTTGTGCATGTATCCCTAGTTCATAGTATTTTTGTTATAGAAGCACAAAATGCTCAACACTGGTCCTCAGGGAACATAAAATCCAGGGAGCTAATTAACATATAAATACATGGCATGGCAATAAATAACACTGTGCAATGCCAGGTATTAGTACAAAATGGGAACAAAGTAGACTAGGAAGTGGGGTGTGATCAGAAGGAAAGGGGGGAATGCAGCTCGGGGCTCCATTGCAACCATGAACTGAGGGAAGAGCCCTTTGAGGAGGGTAACAGGTCACTAGGGAACTGAGGGTTGAGCTAGTCTGAAGCTCCATCAGGGAAATGGAGCAGGAGGGACAGACGCCTGGGGACAGACGCCTGGAGACAGCAATGAGCTTGCCCGTGTGAGGACCCAACAACTAGGGCGGCTGCAATAGTGAGCAGAGAAGGAAATGGTAAGGCGGGGGGGGGGGCAGTGGGAGTCGTGGGCCCAGCCCATTGGTTTTCTAGCTAGTGGTGAGGCTTCCAGATGTATCTGTAGCTTAGATGCTGCTGTTGGAGGGTTTTGGTGGGAACAAGAAGACCCAACTTCATTTCTAGGTACCGATGCTGTTATTATTATTTTAAGGCTATGCAAACAAAACCTACAGGAGGGACCTCAGTCTGAAGGGTGGAGAGCGTGGGCCTAACTGCAGGTCCTCATGAGCTTTTTGCTGCAGAAATCTCTTACAGGGAAAGAATAAATTTCAGGTGCTGGTTTAAAAATTAAGCAGACGGAATCAGAATCAGGGGAGATGCCTGGGACCTGAAGTTTTAGTAATACACTAGCTGTGTTGCTCTTTCCATAAAGCAACCCTGAGAAGCCCTAAATTACTAGGATGGGGTAATTTTGTTCTTTTTGTAATCTGAATACCCCTAAAATTAGAGCCATCATATTATAATTTGAGAAAATACCTAACAAAAATAGTTTTCCTAGAAAAAAAATCATCATGAATATAGCAAATGGGTCTGAGAATAGCATTCTGTCTGAGTTATCTCAGAGTTCTTAGGGAAAATTTACCTGCATTTACTAGAATGAAAAAAGTTATTATTTACACAGAACATAACAATGATCACTGTACATTCTAACTTTTTCAATAGAAAAATAGGATGAGAAATTAGCTAAAGCACATTTTTCATTTTGCTGAATTTTAAAAACAGAATGATTACATAAAATGTGAACAAATATAAAATATAATGATCCTGAATGACTGAATTTTATTCTCAGTTTTTCTTCATTGCTCCCCAATGAGATGGACTTTTTATAACAATTTGTACCAAGCTTTTGGACAATTTTGTGACAATCTTTTGCACAGGTTTCTCAGGGAGCTTTTGTCCTAAAGCAAAGAGATATAAATTCTGTGACTGAATATTTCAATGCTATCCCTCTAATAGCATTCTCTAAGAAGCAAATGTAATTGTAATGTGGATTGAAGAAAAATTTAATTAGAAATATACCACTAAGCTTTGCTATATTTTATCATCCAGTTTTATGCTATATTTTATCATCCAGTTTTATTTCTAGTCTATGTTTTGTTGTAAATGAGATGCTTGTATATACCATAAAATTATTTCTACCTTCTTATTTTTGGTCCCAAGGTATAATAACATCATTTAAAAGAAAAGCAAAAGACGCCTCTAACAAAATAATAAAAAGACTTTAAAAGACTGATAACCCTACATATTGGTGAGACTATGGTATGGAAAGAACTATCATATATTAATGAGAACTTAAAATGGAAATAAATTATTATAAAATCAAGGGTATATTTACATTTAATCCAGCAATTTCACACCTAGGTGCTTCCTTAAAGGATAGGAAAAGATTTGTACACTAATGTTTATGGTAACTACTCATAACTACCTTTTAAATATAAATAGCCCAGGTGATTAACAAGAGAATAAACAGGAATAAATATGGTATATTTATACAATGGAATACTATATAGCCTAAAAAGTGCTGTGAATTTTTGACTCAAGCAAAAACTTTTGAATTATTGATTCAAGTTAAAACTTGAATGAATACATAAATGTTGTGTTAGATAAAAGAAGCCTTACCAAAAGGACAGTATATAACTCCATTTATATGATGGTCTAAAATAGGTAAAACTAATTTGTGAGTTAAAAAAAAATGGAAGTGATTGCCTCAAGAGAGTGATTACTGCAGAGAAGGAACACCTTCTGGAGTGATGATAATGCTATGTATCGTAACAGTGGGGTTACATTGTGTAGGAACAATCATTTGTCAAAACATAACATGCTTAAACTTTGTGTGTCTTATTTCATGTAAATTTTACCCTCTCCACCAGCCATGGACAAATAACAAACTTCAGTTAATGATATCAATTATGCTGAAGTTTTTAGTGATGCTAAAACTGATGTTAGCAGTTTATGTCAAAATATTTTTTAAATGAGATGGACTGAATAGATGAATAGGTGTGTGATAAAACAAATATAAGAAATACTGTAGCATCCAAGGGAGAGTATATGGCAGTCTGCTCTCTAACTACTTTTGCACAACAAGCATCATCTTTTTTTTTAAGATTTATTTATGCATACAAGAGCTGGGGTACAGGCTAGACTTGTGGGAGGTGAGAGGATTCATCGGAGACAGAGCGGGGAGCAGAACAGGCAGACCGACTGAAACACACTGCAGAGGGGAGCAGCGGGCGAGGCAGGCGAGGTCTGCTGCGCCATGTGGGTCCCCTCCCTGGCCAGGGATGGAACTTGTGCTGCTCAGCCACTGCTGCTTCACAGTGTGGAACTCAAATCGCTGCGCCACCAGGTAGATCCCCCAAACATCATCTTTTTTCAAGGTCCTTGGAACTCTATTAGTTTCATGAAAGCCTTCTCTGCTCACTAGATCACCTGGGGTTTTCCTTCTCTGAATTCTTTGAATAAATGTAGCAGACATCACAACATTTTCACTTGATTATACATTGTACCACCTTATTCTAGAGTTGAATAAATAGCACTTATGTCCTTGACTAAGACATAAGTTTCTTGAGACTAAGATACATTGCTTTTTTCTTCCTCTCCAATGTCGCTTTGACACAGCACACAGGCATCCTGTCACATTCAGATCATGTTTGTTGTGACAGCTAAGTCTTAAGCCACACACAACTGTGACACCTTCACGCTTTGTGGACGAGTCTTCATTTGCATTTTAAGATGGACAAAAGCTGGAGCACTAGACTAATCTCTTTCCTGGAAAGATTCCAGTTTCCATTTCAGACCTGCATATTTGCTATTTACAGCTCAATAATATCCATTGAGAGGATAGGCTGTGAGAGATGAGCCAAGTGAACCAAACTCTGGCTGCTGAACTGCTTCTGGAGCTCTTAGCTGAGTGGCTCTCTCCCTGGCAGTCTTTAGAGACGCCCAGACAGTGTGGAAAGCTGTACACGAACTGACTTGCACACCAGCAGCTCACAGATACCTTTCTTGATTCACTCAACAAAATTAGACCAGCAACTACAAGATTATCAGAGGGTAGTTCATACTAGGACGGTCCACTGGGACACTGATGCTTATCTTGCCTCTCCTCAGTGTCTCAGACGCAGGGTATTACAGCGTGAGCAGCTAATACAGGCTTTGCTGTAATTTCAGGAAGAATGATCTCTAGGCTTAGTGAATAAGGGTGGTGAAAAAAAGTAGAGGCCTCCCTGGTGGCGCAGTGGGTTAAGCAACTATGAGGCAGACCGCAGCCACTGCAGCACGAGTTCGATCCTACCACCAGCCGGGGAAGGGCACCCACAAGGCACAGCAGACCTCTCCTGTGTCCCCGCTGCTCCCCTCAGCATTGTATCTCAGTCAATCTGCCTGTTCTGCTCCCCACTCTGTCTCTGGTGGATCCTCTCACCCCCCAAGTCTGGCCTGTACCCCAACTCTGTGTGCATAAATAAATCTTTAAAAAGATCCTAAGACCATTATTAATATCAAATTAAGAATGGGTTAAATATGATAACATATATTGTCTAGTGCTCTGTATTTTACTTTAATTATAACAACTGAAATGATTTCTCACATTTTAACACAATTTAAGGGTCAAAATATTAAGTGGAGACATTTTTGATATAGTTTTGAAATGAGATTGCATTCTAATCTAGCAATTCATCAATTAAAGGTCTAGACATCACTCTATTTCTTATCACTTCAAGAGGATCCTTTTAAAGACTGGCTTTGATTGTACACTTACTTAGCCATGCTGATATGAACAAAATATCTCAAGAAGGGTTCAGAAAATTCCATCTGCCTCTGCCAGGAAAGAGACACATCTTTCTCTTTCCCCTTTGGATCCCACCATGCTGACTTTTCATATAATTATATCCCTTCCCTGCAACCTAACTGATTTGACAAAGACATCCCTTTTTTCAAATATTATTTCTTATTTTGTTAAAAGATTCCACAGCATGTAGTTTACCATCTTAGTTATTTTTAAGTGTACAATTCAGTAGTGTTAAGAACATTCACTTTGTTGTACAGAACTTTTTTTCTTGCAAAACTGAAACTTTGTACCCATTAAACAACTCCCTCTCTCTTCCTCTCTTCTCTACGGTTTGACAACCACTATTCTCATTTCTGTCTTAATGAATTTGATTACTCTTTTTGCCTCTTGTAAGTGGAAAAAGAGAGGGTTTGTCTTTTTACAACTGGCTTAGTCCACCTGGTGTGGTGTCCTCAAGATTCATCCATGTTGTAGGAGGTGTCAGAGCACCATCCTTATGAAGATTGAATACATGTTGCAACTGTCGTATTTAAAAAAAAAAATCTGTTTGTCTGTTGATGGACACTTGGCCCTGTGGTTAGTGCTGCTATGGATAGGTGTGAAAATATTTCGGTCATCCTGCTTTCCATTCTTTTGGATACATCCTCAGAAGTGGAATTGCTAGGCCACATGGTAATTCTATTTTTAATTTTTTGAGGAATTAGCATACTGTTTTCTATGACTTCTGAACCATTTGCATTCCTGCCAATGGATTCCAATTTTCTGCATTCATACTTGTTTTTAAATTATAGTTGTCCAAGTGGGATAAAAAGTTACTTTTTAATGGAAAAAAATTACTCAAACTTGCTGTGGCCTGACAATATAGACTTGGCCGGTCCCAAATGAAATAATGTGAATTAAAGTTGGTCTTCATCATGCACCTCAGTATTCTCATCAGCAAGTAATTTGGTCTAATTGAGAGGAGGCAAACCTAAGTAGTAGAGGACGAGGAAAGACTGGTGAATGAGTAAAAAGCTCTGGTTGAAAATCAACAGAGTGGAGTGTTTGTGTCAAACTTAGGGAAACAACCTTACTGCCCAAGGATGGATGGCTGGATAAAGAAGACGAGGTCTATATAAATAATGGAATACTACTCAGCTATAAAAAAGATGAACATTTGCCATTTGAGACAAACTGGGTGCAACTAGGGAGAGGGGATTATACTATGTAAATCAAATCAGAAGGAAAAGTAGTGGATGGTGTCATGTCTATGTGGAATACAGAGAAATCAAACAAAGGGCCAGAAAGAACCAAACCTATAACAAACACTAGAAGTTTGAGTGTAGAACTGAGGGCAGGGGGAGGAGGGAGAGCAGCATATGGAGGGGGCCCAATGACTGGTGGAGGACTATGGGTCCCTTGATGGTAGATGGTGTGTGGTAACACATATGAAGAGGTGTGGACTTATACCTTTGAATCATATACAGTGTTGTAAACCAATGTTACTTCAATTTAAAAAAAAGTGAAGTTATTATGCCATGAGGGAACACAGACTTTTGTTTATGTTGTCTGCTGCTAAATATCCTACCTCATCTAAGAAAGTTGAAAAATTTAAATATGGCAACAATTATAGAAACATCATTTTAATTTTAAAATAAAAAGTATTTCTGCTCAATGGTGCCTACTGTCTGGTGTTTTGGAACATGTGAACTGGGTGATCTTTAAGATTCATTGACTTCTAAAATTCATTGATTTTTCAGATTTCAAGGGCACAATAAAAATATCAGTAGCCGGGGCCTCTCTGGTGGCGCAGTGGGTTAAGCAACGCACTATGAGGCAAACCACAGCCACTGCAGCACGAGTTCGATCCCCGCCGCCGGCCAGTGAGGGGAGCCACATGGCCTAGAAGACCTCTCCTGCTGTGCCCGCTGCTCCCCTCAGCAGTGTGTTTCAGTCAGTCTGCCTGTTCTGCCTCCCCTTCTGTCTCTGGTGGATCCTCTCACCACCTACGCCTCTGGCCTGTATCCCAGCTCTTGTATGTATAAATAAATAAATCTTAAAAAAACATCAGTACACAGGATTTGTTATTCTACTTTGCATCGTGAAAGAGTCAAAACTATAGGCCACAGTCTTGGCTTCACTAGAGTGGATCAAAATGACTCAATTGTTTGATATATTGGTACTGTCTCCTTAAGCACTATATTTATCTTCATTGAATTGTACTAAGAAAGATTTGTGTGACAACTCACAGCACATGTGAATTGATACATGGCTCTCTGTAGCAAAAACTGCTGTCTTTTATTTGATTCCTCAGCTCCATATTGAATTCCAGCAAAATTGAAGAGACGAAGAAACCAGTACATGTCTCAATCAATTTCATGAACCGAAAGAGAGATGAGTTCTCCCTTTTTGCTCCAGATTTCTCTGTCCCTGCAGGATTGCTGGACAATATTGCTGGCTGCTTCATCTTCACCATCAGAATTTTTTTTTAAATAGGAATGCGGCTGTGATTGACACAGCTCTTCTTCCCAGTGTCCTTTTCCTTCATTTGTGAACAGGACATGGGGTTCCCAAAAGGTCATTCCTGTGGTGCTTGGAACAGGGGCCAACCACGTGAGCTCCAGATCAGCTGCATCATCTGCTAACGTGTTCGAGATGCACATTCTCAGGTCCTGCCCCACAGACCTGCCCCCAGCTGCACGTCTGGTTAGTGATGCACTGTGTCTGGTTTCAGGATGGATGAGGGATGTAGGCCAGTGAGTCTCAACCTTCAGAAAGTCAACCCGCACCACTCAGCGGTTGGGCTGCTTCCTCAGAGTTTAAGATCCTGCAGCCCTGGGGTGGGACTTAAGCACTTTAAACAAGTTCCCAGGTGCTGTCCTTACGAGGTGCGCCTGGCCTCACTTCAAGAACCATGGCTCTGACTGAGACTGAAGTCTGAGAGTTTTATTGGAATTCTATCTGCATCAGGTAGCAGATGCCTCATGGATGCACGAAAAACCACCCCTTGTCTCAGCTCCATTCAAGTGCGTGTTCTCGTCTACACTTGTGAAGAGCAGCTGCTGTTTGACTATTTGCATCTGCTTTGCATGGGCTGTGCTCCAGCTGCTGGCTCAGTCTAGTTCCCGTTCTTCCTCCTGGACAGTGAGTGCTTTCTGTGTCCAGGCTGTGTGCTGAGTCCTCTCTGGCCTTCACTCCATCCAACCTCAACACCCCTGCGAAGTCAGAGTGCGCGTTGCTGCCACCCATTCACGATGAATGCAGCCGAGACTCGGTGAGAACAGTCATCGGCACACAGGCAGTCAGTGGGAGAACCGGGCTTCCTGTCTGGGAGGCGCTGCTCCTCGAAGGATGTGAAAAGTCATCCAGCTAAGGACTCGCCGTCTTCAGTGGGATGAGAAGGGAAATTTAACAGTCACTAGTCACTGACAGGACCTTTGAATGAAACTGCACAAAAAAAGCCTAAACTTTTTATTCATTTGTTCACCCACGTACCTAGCAAGAGTTGACCGAGACCCTTCGCTATGCCAGGCGCTTTGCTGTGCTTCTGGAATACAAAGAGGATGCAGGCCACACCTTCCATGGGGTGTCCTGTGTGGATTCAACTACTCATTTTCTCTGTTTCCCTCTGTAGGTTTCCCTTCCCATTACTCTTGAGGCATTCAGAGTCTTAGCTGCCTGGGCCAGGAGAATGTGCTTGTTGCCAGCCAGTGGCAACGGATCGAACAGGTGGATCTACTGAAACACACTGCTGAGGGGAGCAGTGGGCGAGGCAGGAGAGGTCTGCTGCGCCATGTGGGTCCCCTCCCTGGATGGGGATCGAACTTGTACTGCTGTGTGTAGATGCTTCACAGCGCGGTGCTCAACCTGCTCTACCACCAGGGAGGCCCCGGGTCTGGTTTTAATTGTGATTGAAATATCAGGAAATCACAGCAAGGAGAGCCTAAGTGGAGACTATTGGCATGGGTACCACTACTTCTTAGCTTTTACAAAGAGATACGCTGACACTTAGACTTCGAAAGTCACATCACCTGATAAATAGGTGCTCCAAGGGACTGCTAGTTCCAACAGAGAGAGGACACTAGTTAGAAGAGGAGACACAGTTTTCACACCAGGCAGGTACTATAGTATGCATGGCCATTTCTAGCTGGATAGGGTGGGCATAATTCTCTAATTCATCCTGGAACTATTTCTGGATTTTGACCTACAGAAGTGGGGGCCCAATTATGCAGGGGCCCTGCATTTTTGCCGAAGTTACTCTCTTGGTTTCTGTCGGAAGGAACACTGCACATTTGGTAAGAGTGGAAAAACTGATAGTGGCCAAACCAATATTAACATCTATTATTTAGTTCTAAGGATCTTGCTATCTCATTGGCAACTTGACTTGAAAAACTACCTTTTAACGATGTGCGTATGAATAGAGTCAAAGGAAAGCTATTTTGAGAGGTGTCCAATAACATTGCCACCACATCCTGCAGGGCAGCTATGACCACACGGTAGTAGGGGAGTTTTTGCAAATGGGAAACTCAGACTCCCAGGAGAATGTGCTCGGGAGTTGAGGAAGCGTTGGCTTACTTTTCTGGACCAGATTCATTTGTGCTTCATGTATTTTTAAAAACACCCCATTTCATTCCTGTCAAATACATTCTTGCCAAATACATGGTGTTAGGAAATCCCCATTTGTGGGGTGTGGCAACTACTCATCCCTTGGGCTCTGACTCAGTCCAAGCCCCACAGTAACTAAAAATAAAATGTGTGATCCAGGATCTTTTAGGGAAGATTAGAGACTGCTTTGCATCATTACCTGTGACTCTTGGACTTCACATCCTAATAGACAGTTTCTTTCTGGAAAGAAATTAGATCTTCAGCCCTTCTAAATATGACAGGTAAAGTGAGGGGAATGTGCTTCCCAGCTTTTTAAACTCAGGAATAACTAATTCAATGAATCTAAGGCCTCATGCCCTCTTGGCTTGGCTGTCCAGAGGAGGGAGAGGCTGGTTGAATTTGATGAGTCCATTTGCTTTTAGGACCCCAGAGACATGTTCCTGACCTGAGGGAGTAAAGGGTTCTCTCTGGGGTGAGTGGCTGCTTGGAGACACATTCCTGGAACACTCTGGAGTCCTTCAGCTGGATTGCTAGCTTACTGGACTTTCGTTAAAAAACAAACATTTCATTGTAAAATGAGAATTAAGTTGCTTTCTAGAACTTCCTATTTTCTTTACTTCTTCTTTAAAAAATGCTCTTCTGAAAGAAAAATATAATACTGTAGGGGATAAATTCCTCAGAAAGCCAAAGGAACTCACTAAACTCCTCGCAAGAATGATGAAACAAATTTCCACCATCAATGGACCACTGTTCAGCAAAATAGTCAGCAAATACCCTTGTCTTTGTAGGATAAGTGATCAGGCTTTTTCGCCCTCCTGCCATTAGTGTCAATGATGGACACTTATGGTCTGGCACACAGGCCTGATGGCGGCACCTCAAGGAGGGTGTGGGCATATGCAAGTGGGTGCACCTGGGCTGAGACTTGGTCTCTAGGGGCAGCATCATGGGATGCCAGGAGAGCGAAGCATAAAGAGATGTAGCGGCAGAGCAGAGGCAGGGGAGACCAGAGAACCAGAGAGAGTGACGATTCGCCTGGGGCTAGGAGGCCTGCCAGCCTCCTGCCCCCCCACCCCCACCTGCCTTGTACCTGGTCGCCTCTGCTGCAGACAGATCAATAAAAGCCTGAAAACATCACTGAGGGCACCAGGACTCCTCCTTTACCCATCGCTCGGATCATAGAGAACCCGCCCCCATGTCTTCCTGCCCCTATACTTATTTAAAACTTAAAAAACAAGCCCGGCCCCTTTCAGCTTAGTGGTTATAGTTATATTATTTTTGGTGGAATGCAAGAAAAATAATCAATTTCAAAAGTCAATATATCCTGTGTGCCTTAGGAAGATCTTAGGGAGAAATCCCAGAAACAAGGGCCTGGTAGTTAGGGTTGATGTAACGGCTGCAATGGCATCGCAGTCATGGTGTAGAAGGTGTAGCAAGCACGTGCTTCTGGAGAACCTCGACACTATTGCTGTTTAGGGTTTTTATCTGAACCCTTCGCTGGTTACTCAGGGTCAGTCACCATCAGCGTCTCTCCTGAGTCCTGTGATTTATGGTCCCTCCGTCAGGCTCTTCTTCCCTCACCTCCTGCCTTCCGCTACCAGCATTCCCTTCGGGACTCCCAAGGGGGACGGGAGGGCAGAAGGTTTCAGCGCTTCCAGGGGAACTTGTGTGGCTGATGTCCTTCATGGCCCTCCTTCACGTGTGCAGTGGCAGAAGCAGGCAGGGGTGTTGGGGGGCTTCCAGTCACAGGGGCTTGGGGGGACACCCACGCTATGTGTCCACAATCAGGCATGTGTGCCTCAGAGTTGGGGGGCTTCCAGTCACAGGGGCTTGGGGGGACACCCACGCTATGTGTCCACAATCAGGCATGTGTGCCTCAGCCCCCGCTCCAAGCGCCTTCTGTGTGAACACGGTCAAGGCCTCAGGAGATCACAACCGAGGATGGTGGTGCAAAAAACCGAATTCACTTTCCTACAACCTGGAACACTTTTTTTCCTTACGACTTTTATTTTAATTTTGGGGTGAGTCACACTTTTTGCTCCTCCGTTTGTGCACATGTTCCCTGGAATGAGCCGCCCCTCTCATGTGCCCACAGGTAAATCAACACTTGTCACGTCTCATCTCTGGCTGGTGGACTCCTGGCGACAGTGTGCCTGTGGTCTCTGAGCAGACGTGCATCTTCTATTCAAGACTCCAGGCACAAGCAGGGTGAAGGCGAGGGGACATGCCCAGGGGGCTCTCGACACCTGTTCTTATCTCCCCTTAAGCGCCTTTATCTTTTCTTAAAAATATTCCCAGTTGCACATACACTGTTTTCACACTTCTTTTCCTGACATATCCCACACGTGCTTCTTAGTAGACCTGAGACGCGCGTGTCAATGATGCTGGTTGCTTGGGAATGGCATGGGAGACAGAGTGAGTTGTTAGGATGTCTAACTGAACCTCCCCAGTTAACAGTGAGCACGTGGCATATCTGTACCCCACTCTCTAAGGTATGCGCACACCCACTTTTTCATTTAATTCTCACGACGGCTAGTTCAGTAGCTGCCATGCCCAGGACACACCACGAGCCTTCAGGCCATCATCAGGTGTAGTTCCTTGTCTCTTATTTAGTATTTGCTTAGATCAGATTTAACTGCTTATGTACATGGATGAGGTTAGTCCCAGGTAGAGCAGATGGCTCGTGCAGTGAGGTGGTGGAGAGGGGTGTAGGTTCAGGAAGAACTTTAATGGCAGAATATTTAAAGACCTAAAATTCCAGCAATCAGATCTTCATTCTGTCGGGGTAAGGGCAGTCCTTCGAGATAGTAACTCCCAGGAACCACAGTGACCGTTCCCGTAGCAGGTCACTGGCATGACAGGCTGAGTTGAGTTATTAGCCTCTAGCTGGCTTCCTGCAGGCGCAGCAGACACAGCAGACGGCTCCCTTACCTGGCTCAGTGGCCCTGCAGCTGCCCACCTTCCGAGCAGAGGTGGACTCACACGTCACTTCTCAACCTCGTATCTGGGCAGCGAAACTTAGTTTTGTCTCATGCTTTGGAGCAAGCACAGGGCAGGTTCTCAATTCGGGCAGACGGATGAAGGAGCGTCCTGGAACCCTTGGTGGCTTTTTCAGGCTTTAATGCTCTTTCTACACCAAGTGCTGCGGGGGGAGCCTGCAAGCTGGCAAGGCAGGGAGGTGAATCTTTACTATTTGGGGTCTCCCTGGTGTTCCCTCATGGCCCCTTCCTCTCTGCATTGTCCTCTCATGGCCTCTCCACCACAGCCATTCTTGTCTCTGAGAGATGCTGCCCTGATAGCCCAGCCTCCAGGCTCGGGTGCGCCCAACACACACGCACACACTACACTCCAGGTGCCCACCATCAGGCACGTGTGCCCCCGCCCACGCTCCCAAGCGCCTCCTGCATTCAAGGCCGCAGGTGATAGACACAGAGGCCAACAGTGCAAAAGCCCGAGCATCCTCATTTACCCTGCGCTGGGGCTGGCGCTGGAGCTGGAATTCTGCTGGAAGCGAGTCAGAGCAGGAAGGGGTGGGGGCTCTGCCTAAGGGACACAGGACTGTGTGCAGGACCAGGGAGGGGCCACGGGAGGCAGCCTAGGGTGACCAGGTGACAGGAAGGGTACCAGATCCTAAGGGGGCTGGGAGGACAGAGGGGCTGGGATTTTCCAAAGACAAAATCTTGTCATCAGCCCTTCAAAGTTGGCTCCTACAGATACACGTATCAAATGACAAGTACTTCAGCGGCAAAACCTTCCTAAGGCCGAGAATGGAGAATAAACCAAAGTGCAGTGAACTCTGATAGTGTCAAAAACAGCTCCTTATAAAAGAGACTCGAGGACACAAATTTCCACAATGTTTAGCCCCAAATCCGTCATCCCACAAGGTGCTTCTCCCTCTGCAACCGAGCACCTTCTCCCCAACTGATTTGCCCCAAGTGTTCTAGAACGCCACGCCTTAGTGTGGGTCAGCAATTCCAACTGCCTCGACTACAACTGGCGACACCATTAAGAAGAGGGAAAGCACAGACAGCAGCCTCCGGCAAAGGATGAGGATGGGACGTCCAGGTAACCTCGGGTCAGAAGCCAAGTTCCCGGAAAGCTGCTGAGCCCCTTCCCCAAGCAGCAGACCCCATGCGGAGAGTTGCTTGCCTGAAACTTACTGCGAGCCAGGCCAGCGGCTCCCAGAAAGGATGAGGCTGTGGTGGAAGGGACAGGTCTGTGATGGGTGTAGCTAGAGGCACTGGGCTTCTCCGCGGCAGCTGGGAGCTGGTAGGTCCTTGGGTGTCCGCCTGGGGCTGGTGAGGTGGGCCCGGGGCTCTCACAGTCAGGCCATCTTTGTGAGCGTCCTCTGAGCTGCTCACCTGTGGTGCCAGCAAGGACACAGAGCAAGTTCTCGATGTGTAAATTATGGAGGAGTCCTGGAGCCCTCGGTGGCTTTTATTGCTCTTTATACATTAGTGACCAGGTACCCGGCAGGCAGGGGGGCCAGTGGGGGGGCCAGGAGGCTGGCCGGCCTCCTAGCCCCCGGCGCATCTTCACTCTCTGGGCTCTCCAGCCTCTCCTCTCTGCTTCTACTGCTGCTGCTTGTGCTGTTCTCTCGTTCTGCTGGCGTCCTCGTGAAGCCGCCCCTATACGCCCGTTTCTAAACCTGTGTCTAGGCCCGGGTGCGCCCACCTGCGCATGCCCACTCGGGCCTGCGCGCCGCACCGCAGGTGTCCACCATCACACCAATGGCGGGAGGGCGGGAAAGCCTGACTTTTCTCTGACCCTACCTCACCCAACTAGGCTGAGCGCAGTAGTAGGGCCCAGGAGCCCCAGCAGAGGAGGGGGTGCCCCAGCCTGAAGGCCAGATCCCCTGTGGCGAGTGAGAACTCAGTGGGGCCTGAGGTGTGTGGCTTGGATTGATGTGGCTGGAGAAAAGGCAAGAGGACCTTTCTGTCCGGAGGAGGGTCAGTGTCGAACAGCAGAACGTGTGGCTCAGTGGAGAGGGCCTAGAGGCAAACAGGCGCCATGTTAGCTAGGAAACCGGGGTGCAGCGGGTCCTCCCGAGACACGTGATGTTAATCCAGTCTGCACGTCATCCTTTGTCCAGCGTGTCCATCCTTCGTCCTTTGTCCAGCCTTTATCGGGTTATCAGCATATGCGACACACACGTTCATATAACTTGTAAATTAGGAATACAATTTGTGAGTTATATATCATCTGTCAAGTACATGTATAGGTAATTTGTAAATCATATGTAATTTAACCTATCAATTACACATATATTTTGTAAATTATAAAATGTCAGTTTTATATATATCATATAAACTATATACAGTTATAAATTTAATAACCTGTCAATTATATATAATTTGTGAATTGTATAATTTATAAATTGCATATAATTATGATTCTATAATCCGTTCAATGATATAATCTATACGTTTATATAACTTACAAATTATATGTATAATTTACAAATTTACAAATTACATGTACAATTTGTAAATTATAATCTGTCAAGCACATATGTAAATAAGTGTAAATGATATATAATCTGCCAATTATATATGACTTGTAAATTATATATGTAGATAAATAATTTGTAAGTATGTCTACATAAAATTTTTCACTGGTAGAAGTTTGGGGTGGAGGACATGGGGTTCCTTACAATACGAGCAAATTTAAGATTGATTTAGGATCATTATGTCACATTTACTCTCAAATGTATTTCATTTTCCAGCTGCTCACTGGAGTATGGAAGTTACTTGCTTTCTGGAGTTTGACGAATCCTGTAAGGTGAAAAACCGTCAGTCTACTGAAACGGTGAAACCCTTTTTCACAGCAGCGCTGTTCGGGTTCTGAAAGCTGATGCTTCCACTGCTCGGCGCTGCCTCTTCCGCGGCCCCAGGATGTCACGGAGGACACAGATGGCTTGGTCCATTTATATTGCTTCTAAATGGATGAGAACACTCAGGATTGGGATATACTCTGTGAGGTTTGGAGAACGGGCACTTACTTGCCAGTAAGCTTTTACCCAAAATGAAAGTCGTGATTTTTTTCTAAGTCTGCACATTCTGTACTTTGACGCGAGACTGGAGGGAGAGGTGGCCACAGTGTGCCTGGCGTATGAGGCAGGCCCCACGGTCCATGTGCCAGGCCTACTTGTTCCCTGCTGGGTATTTCCAGGGTCTCAGGGAAGTGATGTCACTTGTCTTATTTTCAGTCTTTTCATATGTAGAACTGGACATTCACCACCATTCTTTACTTAGTGCTGAGGAGTCATTCATTTAAGTAAAGTGCACTAAACTCTGGAGAAAAGGGTACTATGAAAATGAAAAAGAATATACAGTCTCTTGGCAATTCAAGATCAGATCACTGGTTTACAAGGCATTTTCTGTGGCATGCATACACAATGGAATACTATTCAGCAATCAAAAAATAAACTAGTGCCATTCGCGAAAATATGGATGGATCTTGGAGGGGTTATGCTCAGAAGGAAAAAGAAAAATACCAGATGGTCTCATTTATAGGAGGAAATCAAGGGGAAGACTATCAACAACAGGAAAAAAAACACAACACAACAAAACAAAAATAGACAACTACAAAATAGAGACATTCTGAAGGGAAGAGGGAGGGATTGGGATGAAGGCAGGGACGGTTAGAGCACAAGGAACTATGGGTGAATTGGGGTGGAAATTCTATGGGGACTACACCTAGAAAAGAAAGCAAACATTGGGATAAAAAAATAAAGCGAGCAAACAAAACCAAGGCCTTTCCTTCTGTAAATTTTTGGGGTAGTGTAGGGTAAATGATTTAATCAGGTTTTTTACTAGCCTCTGTGGCTATCAGTGTGACCTTGATTGTGCTGATGCAGAAGTCTCGTAGGTGTGGGGCACACGTGCCTGACTGTGGACACCTGAGCGTTGGTGCGTGTATGTGTATGTGTGTATGTGTGCAAGTGTGCACAGCTGAGCCTAGGAAGGAGGGGATAAAAAGGCGGCATTACTTTGGGGGAGGGTTGCTCAAGTTGCTGTCTCTACTGGCTGGTTTCCCTGCTTACTATTAAAACCTGTGAAGACGGGACCTCCATGGTGGCACAGTGGGTTAAGCAATGCACTATGAAGCAAACCGCAGCCACTGCAGCATGAGTTCGAACCCTGCCCCCAGCCAGGGAGGGGACCCACATGGTGCAGCAGACCTCTCCTGCCTCACCCGCTGCTGCCCTCAGTCAGTCTGCCTGTTCTGCTCCCCACTCTGTCTGGTGAATCTTCTCACCATCCCAACTCTGGCCTGTACCCCAGTGCTTGTATGCATAAATAAATAAATCTTAAAAAATACATTAAAAAATCATATTCACACACACACACAAAACCCTGTGAAGACGATGCTGAGGGCTCCACGATTCTCTTCTAAGCTGTCAGAGCCCATGGTGAGCCTACCCGGCCTGGGGTGGTCACACAACAGGTAGGTAATGAGCAGAAAGCCCAGTGGGGTGTTCCTGTCCTTGCCTAAGAATCCTCTGGGCCTGGCCACTAGACTGCACTTTTAGGGATTTGTTTCTAAAGGTTTGATGGAGCTCAGGAACATGCTCTTTATCTTTGTCCCATTTGATTCTGAAGCAGAGGGTCTGCTGCTCACATTCACTTATTTTCAAATTTATTCATTTTTGCATAGAAGAACTGGGGTGTAGGCCAGAGATACGGGGAGCGGGAAGTGAGAGGATTCACCAGAGACAGAGTGGGGAGCAGAAGAGGTAGGCCTACTGAAATCCACCGCTGAGGGGAGCAGCGGGCGCGGCAGGAGAGGTCTGCTGCACCATGTGGGTCCCTTCTCTGGCTGGAGATCGAACTCAGGCAGTGGAGGTGATAACGCTGACTTAACCCCTAGGCCACCAGTGGTCACTAAGTTGGGCATAAAAAGGTTGTCTGAACTGGGGTGGATGTCTATGGGCCCTAGATTGGCAATTTAAGAGGTGCCAGCCTGGTGTGGAGGCGGCAAGCACCTGTGTGGGTTAGCGGTGTCTCCAGTTTAACTGATGTTGTCTCTTGAGGAGCTGTGTCACATCGCCAGCTCACTCCACAGATCCCAGGACGCTGGAATTTCCTGTGTCTGAATATTTAAGTGTCAGTATCTACTAAAACAAACAAACAAAAAAAATAGAGACTCTGTGAACAACAGAGAAAACGTGTTGGATTCTGTCTTTAAGCAGTGGAGCTGCTGCCTCTGTTTTATAGGCGGAACGCTGGTGCTGGAGCTATGGGGTGGGTTTCACTGTTGTCCAGCAAGAGTGGGCTTGGTTAATTCTCTCTAGAGAAGCTGGGGCTACAGTTGTCCTATGAGCCACTTCTGGGGCAAAACTCAGCCAAGTGGCCTAACACGCTGCTATGTGTGGTGAGGAAGAGAATGTTTGGAATTTAATGAGTGAAAAGAACTATTATTTTCAATTGTTTCTTTACTGGATGGGCACCCGCTGCAGGCAGTGCACTCGGGGAGGGAGCTGGGAGTTGGGATTATCTTCACTGAAGGTGGGAACTGAGTGGGAGACAACAGCTGAGGCACATTCTTCCTGGGATGGTTTCGTGTCTTACAAGTCCAAATGTGGAAGAGAGAAAAGGGGAGCCAAGGGCTGACTCAGGCAGTGGAAAACCAAGAGAGCTGGAGCCAGAAAGGAGTGGGAGCCAGAATTTTCATAAAATCGCCTTTTATCACCTCTGTGTACATAATCCTTAAATGTGTCATCTAAACCCGAACTTTCCTTCTGCCCTCATGTCTTGACACTGGCCCTCAATGGATTTTTTTTTTTTGTATTTTAAAAAGACCGGTTTATTAGGAAAAGGAGAATGAAGAGACACCTGCATCACACAGAAGGGCACTCTTGGACAGCCCCTCAGCAGATTTACAGAAGGATGAACTCAGCTCATGTCTCCTTTGAGACTGGGACCTACCGCTGCTGAGGGTAAGTATGTGAAGTGGCATTTCAGAGCCTGCCTCCTGCATCTGGAGGTGACTCAATTCAGAGGCTCTGCTGCTTGTGTTGAGCAGGAAAGGGAGGTGAATGGGGAGGAAGTGGAATATGTAATGGTGGCCCAACCTGGAGGAGCATCAGGCACAATTTTGATAAAAGTACAGATCAGCCGGATAAGCTCTTTACACTGTAGTAAGAATCTCTGAATCCCGGGGAGCTTAACCAGCCAAATGTGTACTTCACTCAAGACTCATGGCCAGCAGGTTACGGGCATTGGTGCAAGCGTGCATGCGTGTCTTTGCTCCTGGTGTCACTTGGGTACTCAGGCTTCTGAGACTATGTCCATGTGCTTCCGAGATGACTCCACCAGGGGAAGGATGGGAAATAACCGTGAACTGGCTTTGAAGTCTGACTCTGGAGGAGACAATCCTAGCAACACAAGTTTCCAGATGACAGAGATGGAATATTTGTGACTAGTCTGAATAATGACCACAGTCCTCAAGTCTGTGATTCATGGTCTCATAAAATACATCTGGTAATCTCCAGAGTTTGGAAACCTCTGGCCTGTCTCTTGGATCTCTGCAAGGACTTCCAAACATGGCTGGAGCAATTTTGCCTACTTCTTGGTGAGGCTGCAGAAGGAGGGGGAAGCGCTGCATTCACCAGGTGACGAGTCCGGTGACCCACCTGTGGCCACAACTCTCCCACTTTCAAAGAGGGAACCGGATGCAAAGTAACTATATTTTTTATTTCTATTAACAACAAAATACTTCCGTAATTTCACATCCCATTACTTTTAAGAGAACATATATTACAAATAAAGGAACTCCACAAACTTTAAAGATTAGTATTTATCAACACTTTTGTACACATCCACATACTTTAAGATAATGGTATCTGAAATGTTATTCATATAATTTTAGCACTGTCAAGTATTAACTAAAAAGGTCCTTTTAAATTTGGTAAAAACCGTATATTTTACAATCTTCTATTTACATTTGACATATGCTAAAATGTTACAAAAACATTCACTTTGACCTTTAAAATACCTGTACTAGGATTGGGGCTGAATGTCTAGAAACCAAAGCAAATCTAGGGTTTGCTTGGAGCTACACATTCATTGGGATTTTGTGCCAAATATTCAGCCTGGTTTGATCAACGCCATTCAAAGGAGAAAAATAGGAAATGTGCAAATCTAGAAGCAGGGAAAATAAGCAAGCGAGGTTAAAAAAAAATATGAACACCATAAAAACGTCAAATAAATTAAATCTATCTTTCTCTTCCCCGAGATTAGCTGCAAATTCAGAACATGGGCTTGGAGCAGGTGACGCTGCTGCGGTCAATGTCCTCACACTTCAGTGCTGGAGGAGATGGAGACCGCAGGCGCTGCCCGGCTAATGACTCGCGTGCACGCTCGCTCCACCCCGCGCTTTGACGGCTCGTCCTTGGCTATGATCTTGAGATAAGACAAAGTGACAGAGTTAGCAAAAGGGTACGTGGGAGGTGCAGGTCAGCATCTCCAAACACAAAATTAAGAACCAAAAGAGCGATCTAAAAAAAAAAATCCCCACGAGGATTCTGCAAATTTCAAAAATGCACTTATCCCAGCCGATCTGCAGAATCACTTCCCCAGCCCACCTGCTAGTCACTTTGGCAAGGTTTTCACTAGCTTCCCAATGCCCTTCAGAGATCAGACACACTTTTCTAACTGCTTGAATAAACCGTACGAAGTGCCAGTAATTCCAGAACTGTATTTTCTCTAAGCATTTATAATTTATACTGTCTAGGTCTACCCAAAGTGGGAAACAGCTGAAACAGCTCCCTTAAATGTTTGTGTTAATGGAAATACAAGAAAAAAAAAATACCGTGACTTGATTTTACTTTTGCAAATATTGTAAATATGCCTAAATAATCCTTTCTCATCATATCTCTCAAGCAATGACACCTCAGGACATAAGCCATAGCAACACAAAACCCCAGGCACCTTTGAAATGTATCTTTGATAGAAAAGGCTTCATGAATATTTTAAATTTCCATTTATGACGTTTTCCCCACTAACTTCACATAGCACAGCACTCTCAGCGCTGTTCCCCTTCTGAGACAGAACTGCCGTTTCTGTCCCCAAAGAGCACTCAGCATCTAAGAACTCTGTGCCACCAATAAATTCTCCTTGATGTTCCGATCAGAGCCACAGTTCTGCTTCGTCTGGTAAATAATGTATCTAAAGAGTACGTGGCGCTCCAAAGCTGAGAGCCACGTGCCTTTGCAGCCCATCTGTTGGCGCTGGAAACAGGATTCTGCATTGCATACGTGACACCCATCGCCACATGGCTTCACTGTGCTGACATCTTTCAAATGTCGAAACAGACTTCAAGTGAGTATCTGATATTTATGTTTCATCTGGATATTTATCTGTATTACTTTGCCCTCAAGCAAAGGAGACTGAAACCAGGCTTGGCTGCCTCTGTGGCCTCCTGGCTGTCTGGGAAGGTAATTGTGTAACTGGAACACCTCAAATCTCCCTTTACATACTAGCTTCCGCTCCATCCTGGGCCCTATGTCTCTATACTGACGTTCCTTTCACTAAGTAGATGGCTTCAGGAGCCTTTTAGCTGAGACTTTCAGAACGCTATTACAGTGAATTTCCTAACTCATTTTTGTTTTTCTGTGTCTGTCTATCCATCTTAACTCTGTTTCTATCTTTTAAAATTCAATGTTAGAATTTCTTTCGTCACTGTAATTTTATATGTGCCTGTTAGCAGAATATAGGCATGAGTGTATACCTATGTGAAGGTATTCCTATGTTATAGATCATGCATCATGCATGCATTAAGGAATTATACTAACATTTGCCAAACCTCCCCCGCCTGTTGCTCAAATCCAGATAATATGGTCAGGTACTTTTTCATTAAAAATTGAGAAAATAAAGCAAAGAAAAATTTTATGAATTATGAGTCTGGAGTTAAATATGTAGTTTTTGAATGCTAAGGCCTTTAGACCTCTATCTTTTGCTAACTGCCCCTGTTATGAAAACAACATTGTTCACTGTAACCAACTCTAAATACCTACCAATGCTTGTAATAGAAATAGCTTATTTTACTGTAGATAACTTATACTATTGCTATAGACTGTTTAGACTTTTTTTTAAATTATATTTATTTTTATGGGGTAATATTGGTTTACAACACTGTGTATGATTTTGGGGTACAGGTTCACAACTCTTCAGATGTAACCACATCACACCGACCACCAAAGCATCGATAATCTTTCACCATAATCCATTAGGACTTCACCTCCTTTGCTACCACATCCCCTCACTTTTACCCTCTTGTGGCCTCAATTCTGAGTCAGATTTCTAGGATTTGTTTTGGTTTAGTTTTGTCTATTCCTTTGTTGTGTTTCTTTATAGCCCACACATGAGTACAATCAACTGGTATTTGCCTTTTTCCTGACTCATTTGGCTTAGAATAATCTCTAGTTCCATCGATGCTACTGAAAATAGCTACATATAATTTATACTTATCACCGATAATAATTAAATAGATTCTTCTTAAGAATGTCCTCCAGAGATAAAAGTTGGTATTTTGTTGCCATTTTAACCTAAGGTAGAAATATGGAACAGGACAAAGAAAATAATTTTTAAAGGAAAACTGTTTTTGATGTTATCATGTACATTGCATGAATTGTTCCATATATAAAGACCTTGTGACTGGTAGAAGCTCAGAAGCAGGAAAAATTTTACTTTTCCTCCCAACAGACTTATTTCTCTTACAGAATAATAAGGACTGTATAATCTATCAGTTTCATTGCTTTACATCATTTTCCAGGAAGCACAGAATCTAATTTTGATTCTCTTAGCGAAGCTATTCTGAAAAAGAAATTATTTTTTTCTCTCCTTAATTAATTGGCCTTCATATTTGTAGCCCTTTTTCTTTGAAGCACTTTAGGATATAGCGATTCTTTGTTTTGGATACAAATAAGCTCAAACATCTTTTAGAAGTTGGGTGGAATAAGAATGTTCTTTTTAAAAGCTGAGTTAACTTTAGCTTCAATCAGTAGACTTTTTCCTCAGACTGACCTACCCTGAAATGGAAATAAAGTTGTTCCAATTAAATAAACACTTAGATAACACCACCCACTGGAGATGTCTGAGCAAAATGAACAATGATGAAGAGGTAGGTAGACCAGAAGACAACAAGCAACAGAGTAGACAAAGAAAAGAGAACATACCACTTTTGCTTACAGTACTGAGGGAAATGCTAGACACAGAGGAACAGAAGCTGTATAAACACGGACTGCAACAGAGCTGCCAGGAAAAGAAAAAAAAAAAGCATTTTTTTTGCTCAAAATTTCAAGGTCAGATGCAAGTTAGAGTTGAAGGCAAACAGTTTTTCACCATTTTTATAACTTTGAGATCTATCATTTGCTTTTTTTTGTTTCACACTCAGGTTTATGATGTCCCCCACGCTATTAAGGCATTTCTCTTGAACATTTAATCCCAATACCCTTTAAAAATCCCAAACCAATAGTTGCTCCACTAGCAAACCCAGCCAGGGAGATTAATTCTTCCCAACATAAATCGACGACTTTCTCTAACTACTAAGGAGAATTTCAAATGTAGGTGGAAGGAGATGGAAAAGAAAAATGGGAAATGTAATCAGAACAAGCATTTCATCGGTGACTAGTGCTTTTAGTGCAAGCCCACTTTAAGGGAAGGCAGAGGACTAATATTTAACTTGTAGCTGCGAGGCATGAGGTGCTACGGTCACATGCTGAATAATGACATTTCAGCCACTGGTGGACCACCTGCATGGCGGTGGCCCCCATATACATACAGCCTAGGTGTGTAGTAGGCGTTACCATCGATTGTGCAACCACAATCTGTGAGTTCCGCAAATGACAAAGTCACCTAACAACACACTTCTCAGAATAGCGACTCATCACTGTAGGAGGTTAGCTCAAGTCTCCCCCAACTCTTCTGTAAAGAACACACTCAACTCCTGCAGGGCACCGCTGTGATGCAATGCCCAGGGGTGAGCGAGGGCTGCTGGGTGCTGGGAAGCAGGTCAAAAAGTGACACCTGGTTTTCAACCCCTTGAGTCTCTGTGCCCCCAAATATTGCAATATGGCCATTTTTGTATGTAATCTTACCGAATAAACTAGATCCCCACCAGAAGTCAAAGACGATGTGTGGAGTGGAGGATTGAGTTTTATACCAATTCTGCAAACCAGGAGGCCCCACAGAGGGTCTTGACTTTAAAAAGTCATGACCCCATTGCTTGTTATTTATTAATTTATTTTTGAGTATAGTGTAGAGGTCTCTTTGGCGGATCTGTGGGCTTTGGTGAGCTCCTAAATCGGGATGACAGAACGGCAGCAAGCCCTAGCGGGAAAACCACCCAATGTGCCGTGGTTTTGAAAAGGACCCGTATGTTCTAGAAAACCAACAGCTCCTAAGGTTTGGATAAGCCTCTGAGAACTGTGGAAAGTGCATGGATTATCATTGTTTTTCTACAAATCTTCCCCCAACCTGAGCTGTGCTTTAAGGGAAGGGGCACTTTGCAAGAGGAGAGACCAACTTAGCAATGCGACATTCCTGTTAGCACAGCAACCTCAGCAGCAGACGCTGGTCCTGCTGGCCCTGGGGATGGACTGGACACGTTCTATGACCTGCACCCCCCGAAGAGCCTCACCTGCTCGTTCATGACCGCGGAGAGCTCGCTGAGCATGTCCTTGTAGTGGGACCTCAGCTCCTCCTGGTACTCCAGCTGGTCCTCCTTGATGAGGCGCTCGTTCACACCCAGGGCCTGCCCACAGGCGTCCGCGAATTGCCTGGAGCGAAAGCAACAAGGAAATGAACAACTGGCCACGGGAAGTGGAAGCTCGATGTTAGTGACCAACTAGGAGAGGGTCAGCAGGTGGGATCCATGACTGAAGGACAGGGAAGAACGCGCCAACCGAGAAGAACTTACCTGAAGATTTCCTTCAAAAGCTTTACTTGGTTGTCAGGGTATTTCTTTGCATTCGTTTCTTCTAGAAAAGCTCGTGCATAGGCCATTGGCCCGGCATTAACCTGTGGGAAGAGGAGCGTTAACTATGAGGACACCCCTCCTGCCTGGGGCCTTCTTGGGAGCAGAAATGAGCAGCACCTGTGGGCACCAACGAGAGGCACCTGGGGGTCTCCTGCTACCTTACAGCCTCCTGATATTGTTATAGGGTAGGGAGAGGGGCATCCCAGAACCTCAAACCTGCCCTCTCTGAAAGGGTTCTGCCATCCACCGCATTAAGACAAACATATAAGGTCTTTAATGGAAAGGAACTTTAATGCAATTAGGGAACAATACAGAAAAGACAAAGAATATAAGTCAAGCATCCAAAGTTACCCATCTCCTTGAAGGTAAAAGTCCAGTCAAATAGGATTGGCCCAAAGCAAGGCTCAAAAGCCTGCCACAAGTCCAAAGGAACTTTCAGTGGCGATCCATAGAAAAGGGTCAGAAAGAGTCAGACAAATCCAGGAGGAAAAGAGCAAAATCAAAATCAAGATGAAAGCTGCCATTATTAAGCTCCCTACGGGTTTCTCACCACATCTGTTCCAACCAGTCCAGGACCAAGAAGCAAGCACAGTTTCTTCACATGTCCCTCTGCTCCACGTGCCTCCTCCAGGTCTCCTTGCTGCTCTCCATCCTGCTTCCTTCCTCCACCCTTCCTTCTGTCCTCCTATCTCCTCTCTCCAACATCTTCTTATCCCTGCTCAGCTCCACCCACTTAGGGCACAACTGCGATTCTGGAACCTCTTTTCAGTCACCCCCCCACCTAGTCCTTAAGCTACTAAAGGATGCACCTGACTAACTTTCTCCCACCTGCGCAAACTTGAGTCAGACGCTCACCACTTCAGTTCCTGCTGTATCTGCATCCTGCTTCAACCTGTATTTTTCATCTCTGAAAACCAGATTCCCTTTTGGTGACAAACCAGTACGTGTGTAGGCATAAGTCTCTGTGAAATTAATGTCTGACATGCTAACTTTTTATGAACATTAACGAACACGGATTTGCAAAGACATTCCACGGTGGTCATGGGTGTGCACGGCCCTGGACCACTGCCCACCACTCTCCACTTGACAGCTGGGCTGGATTCCAGCCCAAGGAGGCATTAATCAGTCACTGAGCAGAGGCACAATGCCAGGCCCTGGCCACGCTCGCGTGGAAGAGTAGACACACACAGGGAAGGAGCCCAGCTGGCACTGGTTAGTGTGGCTTTGGGGTACAGAAGGAAAAGACAGAAGGAGGAGGTCAGGGCTGGATTTGGATGTCTCCAGATGCCTGCGATTACCAGGTATCGCCGCGTGGCGCAGCGAGGGCCAGGGCTGCAAGTTTTCCTTTGCTTCTCCACATCCAACCTCCACCTTCCTCTACCCAGCTGTGTGCTGTGCAAGCTGCCCTGCCTGCAGTGCAACTAAGATTCTCTTGCCCCTGGCTTTTGAAAGTTTATCATCATCATTATTATTTAAAGTCAGTCGTGGGGACACAAAGAAGAAGGGGTGGGGAAGGGGAGCGCCAGGTCAGCAGCAGAATTGATGTCACCGATTTTTCCTTTTGCCTCAGGCTCCTGGACAGCTAGCTCCACATGGCTCTGCTACTGACCTGTTTAAAATTTTAAAACTTCATCCATATTGGATGGTTTGGGGCATTATTTTTGGTTTTGTAAAATGCTGCATTATAACAACATTTTGTTTATTGAGTTTTTGGTGACCCCTTAAATTCTGGGCCCAAGGTGAATACCTCCCCAGCCTCATGCTAATTCCTTCCTTTGGGGCATTTAGCCTGGTGCTTCCCCCTCAGATTCTTCTAGAGGCTGTCTGTCCTGTCACTCTGGCATGAGCTGCCTCTCCCACCTTCCTCTGAGCTTCCACTAAGGTTGCAGCCCTGAGGCTTCAGCCAGGGGGTAATAGCTCCCAGTCCTGTTAGGCTGTGTCCATCCTTGTATCAGTAGGTTTCCCTAAATACTGCTCTTCCTCTTTGCAAATAGCCTGTTTATCATATTTTCTCGTCACCTCCTGTGTGCAGGCCATCTGCTTCCTGTCAGGACCCGCAGACAGATATGAACTAATAAACACTGTGAAACTTTGCTTTTGAGCAGTCTGAGCAGCTCTGAATGGCAGGTCTTTTTGAGGGTCCGTGTTTGCTCATCAGTCATTTTGATGGAGGATAAGAACAGAGAAACTGGAAAGGAGGCGCCATAAGACCAGAGACCTGGCTCACACAGCGGGTGGGGGTAGAAGGGATTAACAGCCATTAACCCAACTATAGAAACAAAGACCCTTGAGCGGCAATGCCTGGATCAGAAACTCAGAAACACACCCAGACAGGTATTAAACTGCTATGGGGGTTGTCAGAGTTCAGACCAAAAGTAAAGATAAGGTATCTCAGGAGCCCACTGTAGAACCTCTGGTCCCTTTCAAATTCTACAGAGCTGATTCAAAGTCCGCAAGCAAGCAAGCCACTCCCAAAGAGACTATCAGCACCGTCTCTGCACTGGCACCCAGCAGCTGTCCTTTGCCTACCTGTGACTATGCAGGTGCTTCTCTTCACCAGCTCTCTCCTCTGCAGGGCAGCAGCCTACCTGCCAGCCAGTGACCTGTACCTGCTGGGGCTTCTCTGCACTGACCTCCCTCAGCGGAGGCAGCTCTCCTCAAGGCTGCCCCCCTGCAACCCTGCAGGCCTCTCAGCAAACCTGTCCCTTTCGGGGCAGCTCTTCCTGCCTGCTGGTGTCTACGCAAGTGACCTTTATTTTTCTGCCCTTTCCCTAATAAACCTGCTCTTTAAAATAACTAACATCTCTGCCTCATGGAGAAACTTGCCTGGGAAACTGGACCTGTGCCGCTGAATGGGACGTTCTGGTGAAAACTTTCCCAGAGTGAACCCAAGAACCCCGCTCTCCAAATCCACTGACTCCAAAAACAACATCACTTTCACTTGTGAGCACACGGAACAGAGAATGTAGTTTGTCCAGAGAAGATAGGCCAGGAGGGGGAGGAAGAAGAAACGTCTCAGCCAACCTCAACAAAGGCCATCATTGTGCGTTTACAACTAAGATGGTTCTAAGGACTCAGTAAAGGCGCTGGCTGCATGACACACGCACGCAGAAAGGTCTCTCGCGCCCTCTAGATAGGGCACCTGAGGGCGTCTGAGCCAGGCCTTGGGTCGCGCGCATCTCACCTTCACGCCGACGCTGCCCTGGAGCTTGAGCTGCAGTCGGATCATGTCCACCTCGTCCATCGTGCACAGCTGGCTCAGCTCAGTGACCTTCTTGGACATCTCATCGATCGCCACCTCAATGGGGTTCAGTTCTGTGCTCGACTGGCTTATCACTTGGATTCGCTTCTTCACGTACGGGAACAAGTGACTGGCTGCACCAAAGCAAGACGAAAGTATTTGAAGGCTGAGGTTAAGTGAAGAGGGGGGTCCCCACAGAGTACGAGACCCTGTGTAGTTTCACTGCACGTAACACCTTCCATTCTGTGTGGTTTGTGTATGTGAGTGAGCCGCTTCACTTCTGGGGCCACACTCTCCACACCTCTTAGCTGCTGCCGCACACCCCGGCACCCTCCACTGGCCAACACGTCCTCATTCTCAGGCTGGAGTAAGACCTTAGTGTCTCTGTGTACTAAGAGATTAAGTTTGTCTCACAACCTGAAATTCAAATAAAACGACCCTAAGCCACAATAAAGAATGCTTAAATATACACTCTGTAGCATATAAGAGCTGTGTCCCAGATTCTTTTTTTTAATTTTGAAAGTTCTGGAACAGTTTACTGAAGGCGACCATTTGCTATAGTTTGGATGTCTCGGCTACTCAGGCGTCCACTGCATAACCCAGGATGGGTTGCCTCTCACTGCGCTTTGCTCCAGGGAATGCCTTTGCTCATCCTCCCCCCCTCTCTGCCTCAGGACCCCGCCTGACTTCCCATTTCATTCTGCAGGCAGTGCAATTTCTTGCTTTACTTGGCTCTTTTCCTGTCAGACTGGTAGCATCCTGAAGGCAAGAAATATACTATTTACTTCCTTTTAAGCCATTTTTTGATATTTTTAAAAATATTTAAATGAAATTCATATTTTTAGATTGGGGTTTAAATCCAAAATAGATTTACTTAAATTTAGATTTGAATTAAATTTTTATATGTAGTTTAGATTTTATATTTAAATACAATTTAATATGGTTAACATGTATTTATTACAAATACATATTTATATAACACATTTATTATTTATGTATATATAAAAATACATATTTATAGTGTCCAGCCAACTGCAGACACGCCTTAGAATTTTGCTGGATACAAGAAAGGAAGACTAGTGGGTAGAGAGATGGTACTGGGAGGACCTAGGTTTTGCCTTCACCGTATGGGTGAGGAACCTGAATTCCAGAACGTTTTTGAATCTGTGATCAAAATCTGTGATCCGCTAACCGGGAGGTGACTGCAGGTGGATTCGAGTAGAGGAGCGTGTAAGTTCAGAGCGCCTTTTGCCAAGACCGCCCCTGTGATTTGCATGCCATTGCCCAGGGGAGAGGCGTGCACGTGGCAGCGAGGACGATCCTGCCTGCCCGCCTCCTCAAAGTTCTCCCTCTCGATGGGGAGTACAGAGCAAGTTAGCATCTTTTGGGGCTGGGGCTGCAGGACCCAACTGTCTGGATTTCCGCTCACGCGGCCTCAGCAGCGCCCCCGCGCGGCACCTACTGGTCAGCACGGTCCTGCGCTTGCACTGCTCCTCCACCCCGCCGTGCTTCTTGCCGGACCGCGTGAAGGGCGTCTCGAAGACGAAGCGGTTGATGTTGTGGTGCATTTCGAAATCTGTCTTCCGCTCCTCTATCTCCTTTTCCTCAAAGAATGGCGTGACGTAGGTCACCTGGATGTAGGCATATTTGGGGTCCAAATCCTTGGGGTTTACCTGCGCGATCACACGAATGGCAAAGCAGAGGTGGTGAGCGTGGATGCCGTACAGGGACTCGGGGGGTGCAGGCGCCCCTCAGCTGGCGTGGGGGTGGTTGCCCCATCCCGGGCTGACCGATCCAGCAGCCCGGAGGTGGGAGAGGGGGACTCGGAGCCAGCTCCCCGCGGAGTGGAGGGGCTGTGACAACAAGTACCCAGCTGAGGCTTATCATCTAATCCTCTTTTCCCTTCCTCTCCTGTAGCGACTTTCCTCACCTTTTTTCTAGATGTTTTTGAGAGGAAATCTATCTCAGAGGTAGCCTGTACCTCGACTGGGACCCTGGCTCTGGGCTGGGGGTGTGGGGGGCGGGGTCCCCCTGTCTTCTTAACAGGTAACTTCATCTGTCACCGGACTGCAGGTATTTTGGTTTTGATTTCTCTAATTCGTGGTCGGACCTGCTCTCACTCATTCTGTGTGAGTTCCTCACTAACTCTTTCTTGGTGACGAGGCTTGACAAATGGCAGGGCAGGCTGTTTACGTTTGGAAGACACGGGCTCCCTGAAGGATTTTCAAACTTCTTTCAGCTCTCTCCCTCTGTCCACCCTTCCACTGCACCCTGGGGTCCTGGATTTGAAGGGGCTCGTGAACTGGCTTGTGATGCTGCTAACAATGGCACTGTAAGGTGGGTATAATTGAGTCGATTTATAAGACACACGGCGGTTCAGGGGCACAGCCAGGAACACCAGCTGTAAGTGGGGGCTGCAGACACCGGTGGTTCCGTGCCAAATCTGCTATTTCCCTCATCCCGCTTGGAGCTCAATACTTTCTACTCAGAAGTGCCACTGCCACAGAGGGCCCAGCCCCCGCCTGTATGGGGACCGGTCTGCACCTTTCAAGCTAAGAAGGATGATGAGGAGCATATTTTTACATCCTCTACCTGGATCCAGCAATCTCGTGCACAGACCCTTTAAATACCAGCTTTGCAAATGAGGACAAGCAAAAAACAAACAAAAAGCATCTCATCTGTGAACAATGGGAGGCAGATCTGCTTTTCCAGCTCCGTCTTCCACAAACCTCCTCTACCCGACCTGTGTTTCAGAGCTCTGCCATCTCCAGGCCACTCTGTTGCTAAATGTGCTGGGCTTCTCAGAATGCCTCTTGCTTCCAATCAGCCCCTCACCTCCCAGCTCAGACATCACCTCTGTAAGGCACTGCTCAGTCAAGAATGAGCTGGGCCCTCCCTGAGCTTTTCCTGGGTGATTTTGGTCCCGGCCCCCCTGCTATTTCTTGTGTTACTGAATTCACCGTTCATACACATCCTTTTTTTTTTATCCCCATGTGAACTGTGAAAAGAGATTCTGGGAAGAAGAATCTCCCCCAGCTCCCAAATTCTAGGGCTGGTATACAGTAAGTGCTTACAGAGGTTCCCTAAATGAATGAAGGCATCTTGGGGGATTCAGAGTGAGCTCATCACAGTGTAAGCATTTGCTTTCTGGAGCCATGAAGAGGTTAACTGGATGCTCACAGGTTAATACAATGTAATTGATAAGTCTGCTGCTATCACAGAGGACAGATTCAAAATTGGTCTGACCCAGGAAGACCTCCATGACTAAATACTTTTTTCTTCATTCTACCAAGTCCCCTGGGCCCTTCCCTTTAACCCTTTGATGGTTACTCAGTGCAAATAACCTCTGTGAGAATAAAGAATTCAGTAAGTTGTTTCTAAGATTACCTGAAAGTTCCTCTGAGAAACACATTTCATATTCTACACCAAAACATTTTTTTCCCCACCAACCAACCAATAGAAGCAAAACATCTAAAATAGTGTAGGTAGTTTACTTTGCATAGTCAGGCAGAAAATTAAAACCTTAGTAAATATAAGTTAAAAAAAATTAAGTCCACTTTTTGTACATGCAGGGATATCAGTTTCCCCACCTTGTTGGAATCCTGGATTATCTTCACATTGTCCGCTCCGAATTTATCCGCGTAGAGCTTGAGCAGTCTTTGGGAAATCTCTGAAAGACCTGTCAGTTTGGGCTCCTTATAAATATACTCTTTACCTTCTTCTTCTTCAAAAAATCCCTAGGGAAGACACATAATGAACCACCAACTTTATTAGCTAATTCCAATCACAAATCATAAACAAAAGACATTTATTTAAAAATATATATCCAGTCATTCAACAGTCATCCAGGTCATTGACTAGTCCCCTATACAAGTCAACACCAGAGAAACACCAAGTGAAGAAAACAAAATCTCATGTTAGGATCTATCAGTATGTGAGTATTCCCTACAGGAAATAGCTTGCATGTTATTTGCTCTGTAGAAATCAACGGGTGATACCTGCATGCGTATATTTTGGGAGAAGAACGCCCTCATGTGGTAGCCTGGAGTAGGACACAGAGTCAAGTAATTTTTGGTAATTTCCAAAGAACACTATCATTTTCAGCAAGGCCTCCTATAGGTCTTTGAAAACAGGATAGGAACACCAGAAAAGCATGCAAAGGCAGCTATATGGTCACTATGCACCCACATCATTTCATGCAGAAAGTTACACCACTGTATTGCTAGCACAGCAAAAATTTCTTGTGGTCTGCGCTAGTCCTGATGTTTTAAAGGTAATTGTATTAATACGTTCTCAGGGGTCTGATACAGCTTTGCTATATGCACTCTCATCACTCAGTTTACTAACAGATCTTTGACAACCTGGCAATGCCAGACCTCAAAGGATTGAAAACAGTAACCGTGCTGTATTTTCATGCCATAGAAGCAAGGAGAAATTACTGGCCAGAAATTTATCTGGTTTGAAAGGGGAGGAAGGAAAGATTCTATTATCTAGGGGTAACTAAGTGAGGCAATCTTTATAATTCTGTCTTTGAAGAAACACAGCATTTTTCCTAAGGAACATGTGTGGCTCTGCAGCCTTGATTAAATGGGGAGTTAAGGCTCCAGGTACATCTGGTTTCTTCTGATTGTGGAGTTTGCCTCAAGGAAGCAGCTTTTGAGGGACAGGAAAAGCTATTGGAGGTCATGGTCTTAGCTGTACTTTTTTTTGCTTTATCATTTTTGATATTAGAAATACTCAATAGATTAAGAAATTGGATAAAAGTTCCAATGCTGTGTTTTTCATGGTTAATGTGAGGTGATCTAAAAATTATGAAAATTCACAGGTAAGTGGAGCTTACCTGCCAGGCACTTGGACACTTATAAGTTTGATCCACACAAATACTAAGTATACTTTGGTGCTTGGCATTTGTGCCTTTGTGGAAGCCAAGACAGGTACTTTGCTCACCTGTGATCCCCCTCCCCCTTGAATTTGGGCTTTCTCAAGTTCAGTACCACACCTCCTGTAGGGTAAAGGTTGATCAGGTATTTCCACCCTCCTATCACTGTGATGATGGACACCTGTGGTGCTGTGAGCATTCCAGGGTGGGCATGCGCAAGTGGGCGCACCTGAGTTGGGACACGGGCATAAATGGGCGGTGTCATGAGGATGCCAGAACTGCGAGGACCAACAAACAGAACCGAGAGAACCAACAGCAGCAGCAGTAGAGAGAGAGAGAAGAAGCAGCCAAGAGGGTGAGATGTGCTGGGGGCTGGGCGGACTACCAGCCCCCCCGCCCCCCGGCCCCCCTGCCTGCCATGTACCTGGCCACCTCTACTAAATAAAGTATGAAAAGCCACCGAGGGCTCCAAGACTCTCCTTCCCTGACCCGTCTGCCCAGAACCATCCCGAACCCTGCTCCAGTGCCACCACCTTCCTGCCTCTACACCTCCAATGCCTGATCTTCAGGGAAAGTACACTTTGTGTTTGCTGAGTGAATAAATAGATGAATGAAATTGTTCTTAGTGGGAAAACATCTTAAAAAGGTATATATTTACTATGTATGACTGGAAAAGATACAATTCCTTTTCCAAATACAAAGATGTGACTGAGTGATTTCCTTGACAAATGCTAACGACCAAACATAACTGATTATGGACAACTTAGCCCTAAACAGCTGAAAGGGGGGGAGGATTATGAGAGCACAGGGTGGGGAGTTCTGGCCCCTCCCCACTTGACTTCCAGACTGAGAGGTTTTTTCTGTCAGTGTCTTTGTGGAGTTTTATCTGACTCAAGGTCAGAAGTTTGTGGCTAAAATTGACAGACTGACACTTCAGAGAAATAAGACTTCTGAAGCCATCAACCGCATTCCCCCTGGGGCAGAAGCTAAAGCAATATTTATGGCTTCCATTTCAATAAGGAAGATGTCTCCCAGTTCCCAGAAAGACTTGCTCAGAACAGTGTGAAAACTAGCACAAAGAGACATTTTCACTGTGATTTTTTTCCCCCCAGAAATTTCTGAATCCAGAATTAGCAGAAAAGAGTGGTGGGAAGCAGGCTTTGATTGTCATTTCTGTGACCTTTGTGACTCTGGCCAGGCCCTGTGCCTTTCTCCCTACTCCTTGATCTAGGGGATGGGAAATGGCACAAGCCCAGAAACCAGTTGGGAGGATCCAGGGACCAGCTTAGTGAGTGTCAGCTCTGATGAGGAAGATGATAGTAAGAGAGAAACTGTGTCAGTTCTAGCTAAGGTGCAGGGGAACAGGCTAAATGAGGTGAGTGCTTAAAAATATATACCTTCCACTTCCCCTGCAAGGGAACTACAGATTTCCTTGTTATAAAAGGTTTACTAGTGCTCATCTCAATGTTTTGGTAAATGATTGACCAGAAAAAAATTGTGATTAGACATTTACTTATTCATTTATCTCGAGAGCACAGCAATTGAAACTTATTGAGACTTTTATAAAATGGTGTAGCAGAATTAAGTATTTAATCTGCTGTCTGCTGGGGATTGCAGGCTGGGGACTGCAGAAGAGCTTCTGGAGCTAGCAAAATGGTAGCTCTGCAGACATTTGGAACACGGTCTCTCTCTTACCCAGCCATGCCCACGGAGCCATAGGACATTCTCTTAAGAAAGCTTTCAATTTCAGCTCCAGGAAATAAATGATTTATTAATAGGGACTGGGGTGGTGAAAGGTCAGGGGCATTTTCTCTTTTGCATCAGCCCCAAAGTTAGACTGAATTTCAAACAACAGAGAATGTGACCTCTGCATTTCCTTTGCTAGTTTGATTTTTTTTTTCAATGTCATTTCACAAGGCAATAAATACCCTGATCTTTTGTGGGTGTGAAACAGCACATATTCTAGTTAAATAGGGACTTTGAACTAGTAGAGTTAATATGCATAGTTTATGAAACTTCGAGGCAATAGAGGATAATAAAAATATAATTCAATAAACTGACAGCTGGACTCACTGACTCCTGTTTTTGCAGATTATTTCAGAATCTTGCAATGCTGGTGGATTGTTATTGGGATTGCAAATTGCCCCTGCTATTTTATGCGACAAATCTTAAATTCACAAAGGAATGCATTCAAAGAGGAATCCAGTGTGTAAGAGAGGGCCAGCAAATATTAATAATAATGTAGCTGTTAAGACAGGCTACAAGGAAGCAGACAAGTGGTCCCACAGAAGCATGAATTTAGTAACAAAGTGTCTGTACTAGCAACTTCCAAAGGGTTGGAGAGTCAGACTGGTATCACACCCAGCCAGCATGGTGGTTTTTCAAAGGACACATGTGCCTCCCTTCCCTTTTCCATCAAGATTCTGAAATGCCTCTAACCTATGGATGCCTCACTGAGAACCAGGAATCTACATTGTCTGGTGCACAAAGTAAGTTTCCCTCACGCATTTTACTTAACTCATTTGGGGGACGTTTGCTCTTTCAAGTCATGCCATAGGGGTTCACTTTCTGCTTCATGCTAAATATCAGAGCTGAAGGATCTCATTGACTGCGATGGATGATAAAATACTATGTTAAGTGTTTCCTTACTCTGGAAATGAACACTTGGGGGACACTTTAAGGGGTGCTTTCTGGAGGCTGCTGAGTAAAATTTCCATAGTCGATGATGCCAGGTGTTGCCTTAGAAAATTCATAACATGCAAGACTTGTGTGTTTTGAAAGTTCCTGCTACAAAGGAACAGTTTGCAACTTGTTTTCTGGGGTCTGGCTCAGGGCAGGCACAACACACCCCCCCTGACTCCTGTTTTTGCAGATGTGCTGTGCACATGGGCTGCTGGAATGTTCACCCAAGGCCTTGGTGGAGGCAAAGAGCCATTGCACTCGCTGTCCCCCTCCGTCATGTTTGTCACATGCCTGCAAGCCATGTCCATTTGGAAATTAACGGGTGAATTCTGCCAGGTCATAAAGTGCCGTCAGGAAAACGACATTTTTTCTGACCATGGGGGACAGTGCTTATCAAGCGGCAAAGACGGTTTCTTAGATCTTTGAATCTTCATTCTGCACACACACGTGTGTACGGGGTGTGGGGAGGGGTGCTCAGTGCTACCTGGTATTTCCTTGTCATGTGTAAAGTGACGTGCTGCCTGCTGGGCTGATGTCATAGGTCAAGCCCCCTGCACTTGTCTTGGGGGACAGGCGCTCAGCTATCATTGGAACGATGACGACTGAGAACAGAACAGCCGCCTGCTTCAGCGGCGCCTGGGCCTGCATCTCTGTGCAACCACACACTGACCACACACTTTGCCTGAGAAGCTCAAGGGGGGATTTTTAATACAGACACCCGAGAGTGCCAGCAGTGTTAAAAATAAAAGCCAGGTGCGCAGACAGCACGCTTTACAGAGGAATCTGCAAAAAAGCAAAGTCAGGTCATTTGACAGTAGCTTTCCCCATCCTTCCCCACTGCCCCCCAGTTGCTTTAGTACAGGGGTTTTCGAGTATTCTTTAGTCGGTGAGTAAAGGACCCATGACCCCAAGTTTATAAGTGAGGGTAGAACATATGGGTTTGGTATAGGTACGGGAAGGGATTTAAAGAATTACAAAAAAGTATGTACTGTTCAGAAGCAGAGCTGATTGTGGACACTGTGGCTACTGAGAAAATTTGTCTTTCCATTTACTCAATCAAAATTATGTTGAATCACATGAAAGTCAGCTGCTATTTTTATAGGCCAAAAAATAGCTGAATATAGGCAATTTCATAGGGCTCAGAATTGCAAAGAAAGTTCTGAGCTGCAGAGTTTGATGTTCTGACATGGTATATCTGCTTTGACTTTTCCCCCCAAATTTCTTATATTGTTTCTTTCTGTGCCTCAGGAGCCTGAAGCTGACCTACTGCGTAGAAATTTAATCCACCTTGATCTTTTGTGCTGGGAATTAATAGCAGCCCCTCTGAGAAGGCCCAGGCCCCCTCATAAGGAACCTATGTCTCTAGGGTATCACTGGGGAAAGGTAGGTCCTCTGAGTGCCCTCGTAGGTGTCCATGGATGGCCACTGCCTACTTCTGAAGCTGACCACCATGCTCTTCTTTGCGGGTTACAACCCACAGTGGCCAGGAAGGAAATCCCTGCTACTCTGTGTACCTGGCCATCATCCCCGCACACAGGAAGGGTCAGCTACACATATTTATCCCACATGTGATGCCCTTGTGCGTGCGTGTGTAGGTTTTTAGACTCTACTTCTTTTTGTACAGAAAGACAGTATATATGAAAAATAAAGGATACATTTTTGTAATTCAGATAGCTGGCATAAACACAACTTAGTTAAAGAAATGCAGAATGACTCCAAAATGAATGGAAGTGGGACTATCTCACCTTGGTCCCACATACTGACTTGTACAAAAAAGTTAAGGTTCAGTAAAACCAGATGGGGAAGGTGTGAGGATGGTTAGAACATGCAAACGGTGAGAGGAAACTTACCACCGCCTGGAACAATCAAGACCAAAGGAAGAAAAGATTAGACACTGGCATTAGAATCGAGCTGGAAAGTCACACCTTCTGTTTCTACCTGCCTAGCAGCCTGTCTCTTAGAGATGGGATGGAGAAGCTGGCTTTCACGGCCAGAGCAGCGATGGAGGTTCACTCCTTTTTTTGGCTGGAAAGACTGCCGACGAGTTAGACTGCACCTTAGTTAGCAGAATGCCCTTATGAGGGCCACTTCTGTGTGGGCCCGTCAGCCTGGCGCTTCTCCCCAGAAACCCTCCCTTTCCCTGCCAATCCCTCAACATCCACACCCCCTTTCTGATGGGGCTTTCTGCCATATTTCTTGCTAACCAAAGAAAAATGAGTTTATTTTCTTCAAGACTTTCAAGATTCCCCCATTTATCTCTTCCCCAAATATACTATCATTTCAGAGTTCAGGCACTCTTCCAGAGACCCCCAAATGCCTCTGTAGTCTCTTTCATCTCCGACTTCCTCTATCTCCACAACCAGGGTGCTGAAACCTGGGTGAGATGAACCTGTTCTGGCAAGTGGCTGCCTTCCCAGGCAGAGAGCAGTTATCACTATTCATTCCTAAGTCAGTATTAGGTTATCTTTTCTGATCAAAGGAAAACATGTATTTTGTTTTTTCCAAAAGGCTTCCATGGAAAATGATCTAGAAAAAGCATATTGGATTTGACTTCTTCAGCTGCAGCCTTAAAAGACTGAGGAGAACAAGAAGTCACTGCAATGGTGCCTTCCATGAGAGGAGGAAAAAAGGACAAGAGCCTAAGTCCTTGCCATGGAGAAAACAAAAGATGGAGTGTTCAGTCATAAGAATTGTTGTCTAACGAAACAGAACAGCACTGTAGATCTTCCCAAAGAGAGACAGGCTGGTGTCTGGGTTATGCTACTTAAAGCACCACTCAGAGACAGTCCTCATTAATATATAATATTCTCTCTGCTTTCAGCCAGCAAACTGACTAGCTAATATTCTGTCTTGCTCATTGCTTATGTGAGAAAGACAATTTTAACATCACCTTGACTTGACTTGCAAGATAGGAAACAAAATACCCATGCAGAGTTCTGCCTGGAAACACTGACAGTGACAGGTAGAAGAAAAGAAAACGCATGATTGCAAAAACAGAGGTTCACAGCTCTGAGGTGGCAGAACCCTTAGGAATACTTTGTTTCCTAGGATGCTGTGACTTTCATTCCTTGTTCAGAGTCAATTAAATTTCACTTTAATATATGATGCAAACTATAATTAGGTATTTTGGGGTAAGCTGGGAAGACAAGGACGCAGAAAAATAAGCACCTTCTTTCTCTAGGAAGTTAAAAAAAAATCACTGTTCTAACTCAATCTCTGTTAAGACCTATGGATTTCTCTGCTTATTTGTTTCTCAATTCAGTTTATGCTCATGGACCCTTACACCCAGAAACACTCAAATACACCAGATACCCCCACACCCACATCCCCTCAGCTGTTGGCACATGGAGTTAGAAGTCTCAGAAACAATGAAAAGCAACATTCAGTTGCTCAACAGAACTTATCACCAGGCTGCTCCCAGCAAGCTCACCTGTCCATAAAACGCCACACGATAGTAGCGCCCGAACAGTCGCTTCTCAGAGTTCACCACCTCCGCCACTTTTAGATATGACCGATGAATATCGTAGTAGAGATCGGATAGTTTCTGAAACGACAAATTGAAGGGTTTCTTAAAGATGATGCTGACAGAGAAAGAGGGTGGTTAACAGAGTAATAGGTAGCCCAATACAAAAAAGTAGCAAATCGACATCTTGTACACTTAAAATTTGCACAATATTTTATGTTAGACATAGTTCACTAAAAGAGATCGTCTAGAACATAGTTTCTATGTCTAAAAACTGCAAATAATTCCCCAACTAAAAGTAGAATTTTTTTTACTAACATTTAGTCCTAGAAAACATACCTTGAAATCTCTCTGTTTCTCAAAGACAGCGATGATGGGTTTGTTCACATCAGCAATGAGTTCGTATCTCTCGGACTTCCAAAGAAACTCCACGCACATGTAGAGCTGTTCCACCAGGATATTCTGCAATCCCAAATGGAAAGGAGATGTTCCCGTGACGAACAGGCTAGTGCCTCCTGAAACTTGGTTTCAAACTGTTGTATCATCAATCTTTTCCACACTGGGTTTTCCGGTCCCCTAACTTTGTCAGTGTTTCTATCCATCCTGGAAGGGCTAGTGGTATCTTCTTGGACTCTTCATGATGATTACTTAATTAGTCCCTCAAACTTGATAATTTAAATCTAGAGAATGTCTTCAGATCAGTCTAGTTCTTTCCATCCGCACTGTCACCGGCCTTGCGCAAATCTCCAACTCCACGCTTCCTGCTTTCAGCAGTACTGTTTGAGCTCATCCGCTCTCTCTCACTATTTTGGGCCTATATGTTACTCTCCAATGATATCTTTTCTGGAACATAAATCTAGTCGTGAAATCTGTACTGTCCTAAACTTTTTTGGGAACTCCAAAGTTCTAGACTGCTGTCCAAACTCTCGAGCACGGCATTCAGAGAGCCCCATAATTGGCCACCAATCTCCCTTTCAGCACCCCCTCTTTCAGCTCTGCCACTGACTTTGTACTTGGGCCATATCATACTGTACTACTCCATCCTTAGAACATGTCACCCCACACTTTTGCCTGTGTAGTTGCTAGCCATATAAGAACATTTCTCACTTAACACTTTCTGGCCCTATTAAAAGTTAACACCTTGTGCAAAAGTCTGGTAGTCTTTTATTTATCCATCCCTAATCCAATCACTGCTATGTAGAAACATTGTTCCCTTTTTCACTGCAGCCATATATGATGCCTAAATTTATAGTAGCTGGGTTTTAAGCTGGCTACTCCTCACCAAGAAGGAAGTTTGTCTTTCTTAAGATTCTAGATCATCAAAAGTTGGAATACCTCACATATACTAGCGGTTGAACAAATATTGAGCAGAATCAAGTGACACACTTTCTAAAAGAAGCAGACAATATTGCTGACATGTTTTCAGCAATTTTTTAAAAGAAAAGATTCTAAGACATTATTTGAAATAGTATAGACATGTAGTTTCATTACTGCCTATTTGCAATGTACTCAGAATTAATATAGAATTATATGTTAAAGTTCACTATAATCCACTCCAAAATTTGCCTCATTTTCCTTTTTAAAAATCTATATTGACACTGGGATTTAAAGACTTAGTTCATGAAATAATTTATTTACTTGACTAGAGGGGTTCTATTTCTTTAATTCTAAATAGAAATATTCATAAATGAAAAATAACCACTGCATACTGAAGTTTCTAGGGAGCTTTATATTGTTGACTATGTTTGCAAATAAACTTTCTACTACATTAAAAAATTAGCTGTGATCGGCTCACAAAATTTTCAGCACCTGTCACCTTGACCAAGACTAGAGACTTATGGGAGAATTGGTTATATATATTTGGGTCCATCTTAGGGAAGTTTGATTTATATTTTCATTGAAAATTATGCTTTATCAATAGAATCTAATATCTACTAATCTTAGCTTAATTTCAGCCTGCATCTCATTTTGCCTAAGTCAAATATAAAATGACTTAGGTTAATATTATAAATCAGTGCATCTTTTTATATGTTTATTATTGAGATTATTGTGGTCTAACCTCATTGTATGGTGTATCTTGCATTCCTGAATCTTCTTTCATTGCACCTTCTTCTTTAATATTTGGTGTAATGCTCAGAAAAGCTGGCCAGCCCATAGAGAACATGCCTAGGGAGAATCACGCACAATATATCATTATTATTTGCATCAACTCTTGCTTGCATTAGATAATGCCAACCTTCACGACCTTACAAGATATCACACACATGACCCGACAAAGCTCACACTATCAATGAGATGGTTAGAATATGACTGCTTATAAATGCTCGCTGCCAGACAATGAGTACTCCCTTTTCATAGTTTTTGTATCATTTTGGGGTGGTCTGTTTTCTATAAGGAACTGACAAAGCTTTATGGGCAGAACACAATTTATAGACAGTGTTTTGATGTAATTAAAATCTCCTTGACCTGTATCTTCTATTTGTTAGACTGTAGACATAAATGTCTACTTCAAAAGGCTGCTGAAGGACTCCAAAACATTAGTATTTGAGAAAATTACTCACGTGGTCAGTGCTCAATATTCGCTAGTTTTCACTCTTCTGCACTCTCTAGAAACCTCACGTTTTCTTAGCATTTTGACTGCCAAGATTAAAAAGGCTTAGCTCCATAGATATAAAAGCTGATGATAATGGGTCATGTCCCCAGAGGAGGGGTAAAATCTAAATGGTGGAGTATGAGTGGCTGGGATTACAGTCTGACGTGACAGACCAGCCCTTGAACTTCAGCCTGACTACAAGCCCACCACAAGCTCTGGACAGGCTTAATATTAACTTCCTCTGGTTTTCTCACCTATGAACAGATGGTAATAATATACCTAACTCATAGACTTGTTATTTGTAGCTAACTGAGAGAATGGTTTTTGTATAGAATTTAATGAAGTGCCTCCAGGAAGCCAGTGCTTTGTAAATTATAGTTTATACTTTCCTGGGATGTTTCTGTTTTTACAAAAGACACACATGAATGAATAAGAGATCAGTTATATTTCCAAAGTACTGTAATTACAGTACATTAATTATTATTATTGTTACAATATCTTTACCCAACAATAAAGATGCAATATTTTAAATTAAAATAACACTGTAAATTATTATGTTATAAACAGTTCATACTTTTTAAGCTAGATTGAAATACACTCATTATAAGTAGAGTAACATCTATGCCGACATAGTACTTTTAATATGCCTCCATTTTTGCATCCCTTATTTTGAAAAGTTTTTACTACTTTTTAAAATTAAAATGGATTTCTTTCACAATTCCAAGCAAGTCATCAATTTCAGAATAAAATCCCAAGGACAGAGTAGTACAGAAATTGGTAGCAAACTAGAGTCTTTACTTAGAAATGTTGGATAAGAGGCATTTCTATCTCCTGAAACTTTCAGTCACCTGACTTTCATGTATTTTAAATGGGATGTCTGCATGCTAGGAGCTTCAGTTCCTTGCAACATAAGTCATGTAGGATTGAGAGAGTTTTTGCTTCTAGGAATGCATAAAAATATTTTATTGACGTTAACTTTAAGCACAATTTGATTTTCCTGTACTGTTCCGGGGATAAATGGGCTCAGTTAGACCACTCACTTCCTCCACTGGGAGCTGTTAGTAATGGTTTGTTATCACAGGGGTGGCCCTCGTCCAGAAGCAGGGGTGTTGTGCAAATCTTTTCCATTTTCCAGTAACCTATAGTAGTGCAACATGAGGTTAGAACATTGCTAAATGTTTATGTTAATACAAACGTAAGACTACAAATCATGAACCAGTAAAGCATTCTCATATTGAGTTAAGAAGCTGACCATCTAATCAACAATGTTTATGGAAAATAAAAATGATAAATAGCATGTAGGACAGTTAAAATTTAAAAATACAATATAATTAGAAATATCTGTGAAAATTATGTACTTAATAAAACAAAACAGAGATTAATGACTATAAAACCAATAAATTAATTTTACATTAGGATTCAGCATGTTGACTTCTGTAATTTTTCCCCTGCACTTGGTCATCTTACCCTTTCTTTTCAGGTACTCTGCGATAAGAGCAGCTATATGGATGTAACACATAGCAGCCTGCAGGAAAAAAAGGGATCAGTTACAAAGGCGGGCATGACATGATTTTACTATTTCTCTAGTTAGGACTAGTCTTTCAAGATGAGTCAGTATCCCATGTCAGAATATATGAGGAAATTATTTGTAATGACAGAATTGAAAATAAGATTCAGTTAGATTTCCAAAAAGGTCACAATATAGAATAAAATACAGATGTGAGGACTTTTATTCTTTCTTGATGAAGTTTTCAGGTGAGTAAATTAACCAATTTGAAGAGTTATCCCATAGAATGACCTTCCTTCCTTTCTTAGTATCAAAGATATCTATCTCTCCATATCCATCCATCCATCCATTCATTTATCATCCATCCATCCATCCATCCATCCATCCATCCATCCATCCATCCATCCATCTGCCATCTTTTAAAACCCACAGTTCTCTTTTCTTGTTGACACTGGCAATCTAGTGTCTGGATTTCTAAATAGTAAAAACAAGCTATTTTCTTACTTTTTTTCCCTCCAAAATGGCACCTCTTCATATTTTGTTGCTTTGAAGGTGGTTCCCTCCCCAGGTGACACTCAGTGACATATGTGCTTCCCAACCAGATTGTAAAGGCAATTATCTTCCCCCACTAGATTGCCTGGAAAGCCTTGAACACTGCTCATCACATATTAGATCTTGCTTTATTCCAGCCCCAGTCACATCATCTCTTTTCCTTTTGAAGTTCTATGGAGGGATAGCACCATTTTCAGGGCAATCCAAGGACACTTAGGATTTCTCATTGTTGTCTTTGCCAGAGTGTTTCTAAGCAAGACTCCTGGTCAACTCTATTTGTACTGCAGAGTCTCTGATCCTTACATGTGTGCAGAGGAGCGCCAGGTTTTAGGACTATGCTAGACACATGACTTCTTCCTCAAAGGGGTGTATTTCTGGGAATAAAGCAGAACTTCACTACTTGGTGTCTTTAAATCACATGGGTTAAGAGGAATATAGATTAATAAGAAAAATTACAATAAAATCAACAACAATGACAAAACCACAACTAAACAAAACAAGAATGAACTATAATCAGACATTAGGGAGGGAAGGGGAAGGGATTGAGATCAGGGCGGGGATGGGAGGAACACAAGGGACTGTGTGATGGTGCACGGGTAAATTGGTGATGGAAATCCTAAGGGGACTACACCTAGAAATGCAAGCAAACGTTGTAAGAAAAATAAACTAATTTATAGATAAATTAATTAAAAAAAATCACATGGGTGCTGTGAATGGCTGCATATAAATCCATCCAGTGTTTATATTGACACAAAAGGCTTAGCTACTGATTTATGACCTTTACAAAGTGTGCTCTCCTTGCATGTTTTTTCCAAAGAGTTAATGTTTTCAGCACCAGTTCCCACAAGTGCAAATGAGAAAAGACTAGTCCAACCTGAATTTACTCACCATGATAACTTCCTTATTCAGCTTCAGTTGCCAGTTTTAAAACACAGACCACTAACTTATAGAACTCTCAAGTTCTGGCACCCTTACAACCACTGTTGTCAGTCTCAACTATTCACATTCAGTTCCTATGAAGGCAGGTGCTTTTGGGTCTTTATTTGATGCCATTTACCTGAAGCAGGCATCTTTGAGTCTTATATGCACATTTTATGCAAAAAATATATACCTGAGTCATATCTGTATTATGGAAAATATGGTAACTTTCTATATATTGGCTAGAAGTTAAAGTCCAATCTTCCTGATAAAAAGAACAATGCCAACAGAGAATGACAGTCTTGCTCTCACCTCAGATAAGTCTCCATTTCGAGCATGAATCTTGGCCATACTTTCTAGCCACGTCCTACGTAGCTCCGGAGTGCTTGCATACGAGTTTGCCAAGCTGTACTGAAGGTCCACCAGCATCTCAGGGTCCTTCTCATGCTCTTTCATCTGGGCTGTGGCCATCAAGACAGTCCGTATACGTTTAGTTAGATCTTTCACTTCTGCTGGGAAATTGCTGTTCTTTGGAAAAGAGAGAGCCTGGGTCATTAACCGTCTAGAATTCCTCAGTTAATTTCAAGTTATGCTAAAAATTCTGGCTTCACATCATAGCTTGGTGTATTCTACATCTTGTTCATCAGTTTTTACTGTATATATGTATTCTATGTATATATAATTGTGGTTATAAATACTGTGGTTATAAATAGCTAAGCTGTGGAAACAAGTGCCCAAATACAGATGAGATGATCAGGCAGATGTGGTACATATACACAATGGAATACTACTCAGCTATCAAAAAGATAAACAGTTGCCATTTGTAGCAACATGGGTAGAGCTAGAGTGGATTATGCTCAGTGAAATAAGTCAGAAGGAGAAAGACAAATGCCAGATGATATCATTCATGTGTGGAATATAGAGAACCCAGAAAAAGATCAGATAAAGTCAATATAAGAAGTATCCCTAGAAAGCTGACTACAGAACTGAGGTTATTGAGGGGGTGGGGATGGAGGAGAAGGGTATGGCAAGAACAAGGAAGGGAGGAACACAATGGACTATGGTGTGGACTATGTGTGTCTTGGTGGCAGGTGTGGGGTGGTAACAATACCTGAAGTGGGGAACTCTATATATCTACTACATAAACAATGGTGTAAACCAATGTTATAGCAAAATAATAAAATTTTAAAAATATATTTTAAAAAAAGAATTGTAGACTCCATATTTTCCCCTTGTAGATTACTGTCTCTGGTAATAATATCCCAATTGTCCTTTGAGAACCTCTCCTCCCTGGCTCTAGTTCATTTGCCTGTAGTATGGGTCTACTTCATTCTCAGGCATCACCATGGTGATGGGCTTAGGATCAGGCATATAATATAAGTCAGGTCAAAGAGATTCCATTCTGGAACCTTAATTGTCCTAAAAAATTAGGTGGTTTCTCCATTCATAAGACCACCAGTGTCCTCAGAATTTCTGAGTAAGCTTATGGTTGGTCTTGTCTGTGAACGAAATGAACAAAGAGTGACACCGAACTGAAAGAGAGACAAATAGAGGCAGTAGGTGCAGGGAATCTGAAAACATTTTAATCCCCGAGTTCAGCCATGCCTGAAGTCATGCTTATCCTTGGACTTTCCAAGGATTAAAGAAGTCTTTAGGAAGCATTGACAGAAAGATGAGATGAATTTGGTCAAGAATAGGATGATGAGAAAATCACTGTATTTTTTTGGATATTGGTGGTGAGTTTTCTTGTTATATGTCATTGAGCCACACATCTTAGAGTTTTCACCAAACAGATTATATGCTGAAAGGATAAGAGCCAATTATTAAGTCAAACAATCAAAGTTGATGTAGATACTCAGCTGAAGTTTCAATATTGAAAGTACAGAGTTGTGTTTTATGATTTTGATATCTCACAAAAAAATTGGTTTCACTTATTCCTATTTTTTTTAAAAAACCCACAAAACATGTCTTACTTTCATTTGCTTGTCTCCATTAGCAAAATTATTGGTGATTGCCAGGGAATGTTGAAACCGAGAACCTCCAATGCCAGCATCAGCTATTAACTGGCTTACAGCCTTGATGAGCTGGAAGAGAAAAGAAAAGCGAAATGAGAAGTAGTTTCAAAGAGGTTATAAAGAAATCCACTGAGGTGGGTGAAAGTATCATTTATTTCTCCTAGTAGACCTGATGAAAGATGTCCTTTTGTATTTGATTTTTCAGAAGGTCATATAATCTAGGGAATTTCCGAGATCTTAAGGATTTCAAGAAGACTGCAGGACTCTTGGAAGCTTGAAGGAGAAAATGTATGCAATTACAATCAGATGGGACACCAAAGCCTCCATGGCTCCCTGAGATGCATGTGCCATGAGATTGTACTTCTATTTCAAATTACCAGTAGAGTCATGGACTTGGCTGTCCAGTTGCCCCTTCCTCGGAACCCAGGAGTGTGATGGATATCTTTAAGGGTAATATGGTGGAGAAGCAGGGAACTGGTTGCCTTGGGGACAGCAGGCTTAAGGTTGGAACAAATGGAGGGTTTTCAAAACAACATTAATGACAAGTGGCAGGACTTACTTGTAAATGGGACCGGACAATTGACTTCTGCTTGTTATATTCAAAATTCTTCCTCATGAAAAAGTACAGAAGTGCTGATGCTTCCGTCTGAGTTGACCTTGACCTGTGGTTACAGCATTTTAGGACTTCATAGCAGAATGATCCACAGAGGTCAGCAGGTCCTTGAAAGAATGCCGAGGGGAACTGTGGAAACGGAAGCACTGGTGAAGCGAGGACCTTCCTCCCTTTGGCGCTGCTCATATTTTAAAGTCCTCTAGAACAAATCCTCTTTTCTTTCTTTCTTTTTTTCTTTCTTTCTAATATAATGTTTTTCTTATATTTTCAAGTGAGGATATAATTTTATTTTACATTTATATTTAATATTTAATTTTATTAAAGTCTATGTTAGTTTTTTCTTTTTTCTTTTCTTTCTAGAAATAATCATTTGCTACCTGGTAAGTTTCCCTTGCATCAGCAACTGATGACAACCCAAAACAACTCAGAGGTATTTGGAAGGAAAGAAGAAGGGAGGGAGGGAGGGAGGGAGAAAGGCAGGGAAGGAAGGAGGGATGGAGGGAGGGAAGGAGGAAGGAGAAAGGAGGAAGGAAAGGATGGATGGAGGAGGGAAGAAAGGGAGGAAAGGAGGGAAGAAGGAATGTTAGGTACCCTTCTATCGAAAGTAGAAAGAAAAATAGGAAGAAAATTAGAAGGAAGGGTGAACACATAGAAAGATAGAAAGAAGCTGAGTAGGGGTTTTGAAGTGCTTCTATTCACCCAACACCTTCTTTTACAGGTATCATTTCAGGTGCTCTCAAGGGTGTTAGTTACACCCATTGTAATGTGGAACATTTAACTTGCCATGAGTGGGCTTCACAGAATTTTACCATCTTTCTGCTGTAGATACTTAAGACATGAGTTGAAAAATCTAATAAAATCAAATAATCTACTTAACATCTAATAAAACTAATGAAGCCAATAAAACAAGTCTTCCTTCATAATGAGAGATGCACAAATCAGCATGTGTTTTTATCATCCTTAACACAACTTTCAGGGGAAGCTGGAGCACACTCACCTTGCACACAAACAGTCTCAAGGAAGCAAACACGTGCTTCAGAGCTGTCGCGGACTGATTAACTTGGAAAAAGAGCATGTAGGTGTCAAACACCCTTTTCATCATTGAATTTTGACACTCAGATTGTTGGAGTTGTCTCTGGAAATATAACATAGAAGTGATTCAGGATGAGTTAAAGGACCATTGTATTGGATTGTATTGTATTGGACCATTGTTGGAGTTGTCTCTGGAAATATAACATAGAAGTGATTCAGGATGAGTTAAAGGACCATTGTATTGGATTGTATTGTATTGGACCATTGTGCTGGATTGAAGTGCTAAATAAGAAGATAAGTTTTCATGTTTTGAATGAAACTTATGTAGTAGTGATTAAAAAAATACTACATAAGAAAACAGAGTAGAAAGACATGATGTGATAGAAATGTGACAGAAACTTCAGGATAGGATTATTTAGATAGTGTGACTGGTTAAGACTTCTCTACTGGATGAGTTGACACCTGAGCTGAAGGAGAAGGCAGATCTGGGGGGATTGTCCCAGGAGGGGGAAACAGCTATGCCCAGCCACCTGAGTTGGAAGGGAGCTTGGGAGTTCACAGCAAAGCTTGAGCATGGTGAGCAGGATGGGAAGGGAGGTGGGAAGATACAGGGCACAGGCAGACATTGATCATGGGTGTTGTAAGACCTGTAAGCTTGTGCATGGCATTTCCATCGAGCAATTAAGAGTTAAACAAGGTGTTCACTTTTTCTATCACCATGCTGTCATTTCACCCAAAAGGAAGGCTTCCTTCCTGTTACCATGCTGTTTGGTGTAGACTTAACTCAACGGGTCAGACTTTCCCCAGTTCCATCCTTAATGCCTGTACATTTGTTAGGTTGAGTTAATGATTTTAATAGCTTTCTTGAGGTATAACTCACATACAATATCAAGTTTGTATTTTATGACATGAGATATAAAAGGAATCATAACATCTATGTCTTTTGGATGGCTTAGTTCCCAGAGTGTAATCATTCAGCATTTTATTTCATATAATTAGCACCACTAAAAAAGTCTATTTATCTGATGATGTATATTTGAGTTGTTTCCAGTGTTTAGTTATTAAAAATAGCCTCTGTGAATATTTTTGTTAAAATATTTCCATGGAAAAATGCTTTTCTGTATCCTGAGTAAATATCTAGCATTGCAATAGCTGTTCATATGACAGATGTACATTTCACTTTTTACGTTGCCACGCTGTTCTCCAAGGTGTTTGTGCTATTTTACATTCCCACCACCACTGAGTGAGAATTTGACTCTCCATATCCTTGCTGAAATCTGGTCTGGTCAATTTTTAGTTCTATCCATTCTGATAGCATGTAACTGTATCATATCACCAAAGATATACAGGTAGTGGGACAGGCATACAAAAAGATGGTCAATATTATTAGTCTGTTGGATTTAACTTTCATTCAGCTCTACCTTTGAGGGGAAAAGATAAAGACACATTCTCACTTGGCCCTGCTGACCTGACAGTAGAATAGGAGAAAGAGGGAATAAAGTGTGTCTACTATTCACAATAGTGAAATATGCATGTGTCTATCAATCAAGCTTTAAATAACTTTTGATAAAATCTGAATCTCATCATTAACACATTTTCCACCTCATTTTCTAGGTAAGTTTAATGGATTTCATAAAACATTCTTGATTTTGCCTGACATTTTCAGCCTCCTGCTGTTCCTATTGCAGAATTTGCTAGACCCCACTCACCTGGTGAATCTGAGTGAAGAGGGAGAGCAGGTCTAGAATGGTCAGGCAGACCTCTGTCGCGGTGTTGGCTTCTGTATCCAATTGGTGCGCAATGTCAATTTCACTGGAGTTGTCTACAAAACACACAGTGGACCCTGTACAGTGCAGAAATGCCTAGGACAACTCTTTGTGCCTTATGATAAACTTTCTTCTGTTATAATACATTCCATGTCTACTGGTGCTTTGATGAATAATTTGTCAGTGTACTTCTCTTTATTCAGTTCCCTTACTGCTTGAGTCAAAACCACTAGATTGTTGGGTCTCCCTGGTGGTGCAGTGGGTTGAGCAGTGTACTATGGAGCAAACCACAGCCACTGCAGCACGAGTTCAATCCCTGCTGCCACATGGTGTAACGGACCTCTCCTGCCTCGCCTGCTACTCCCCTCAGCAGTGTGTTTCAGTCAATCTGCCTGTTCTGCTCCCCACTCTGTCTCGGGTGGATCCCCCACCACCCACACCTCTGGCCTATACCCCAGCTCTTATATGCATAAATAAATAAATCTAAAAAAACCCCAAAACTCTAGATTGTCTTTCTTGGGCATTACAGGCTGCACCCTTGTGTCCCCGCAAATCCTTATGTTGAAACCTTAATCCCTATGTGATGGCCTTATAAGAGGCCCCAGAGAGAGAAGAGAGAGAGATCTCTCTCCATCATGTGGGGACACAGCACAGAGGAGACCATGTGTAGGTAGGAAGAGGCCTTCACCTGGCATTGGCTCAACTGGCACCTGGATCTGGGCTTTCCTGACTCAAGAACAGTGAGGAAGAAATGCTGTGTCTATGTCTCCCAGCCTAGGTGCTGTGTTGTAGCGGCCTGAGATGAGATGGCGCATGCCCATTCTCACATCAGCTGCAGGGTTTTCAAAGGACCTGTGTGGTCTATTTACCATTAATTTTTACTTCTTATCCATTGTTTTACTCTTGACAGGACCATATTTCTTTCATAATTAATCTGGGTCAAGTTTTATGCTTCTAGGCTGACAGACCAAATGTGCAGCCACAGTGGACAGTGTCCATTAAGCACTTCCCCAGAAAGGCCTGAAATAGATTCACAGGTCAAGGCACCTGCCTTTAAGCAGCTGCCTGTGGTCACAAGTCCACTGTTTCCAACATACGTGGATATAAAATAGAGGGACCGACTTTTCCTCAATGGCACACTGGACACAGGGTGTGTCTCTGGATCCAGAGTTGCACTCACTGTTTCCGGGACACGAGGACGCTCTGCTCCTCCCACAGGGCAGGTGGCACTGAGCTAGCTGAGAGAGGTCCCAGTAACCCGCCCCACATCCCTATGTGGCCCAGTAGAGTGTGCTCCAAATTATATTGAGAGCTTTGCCTCTCCCCCCTTTTCTTCCTCGTAAGGACACTCTATGTGGTTAACTACTGTCTGGTGATTCTTCTAAGAACATTCCTGGCCTAGAGTGTGAAAAGCCACGTCTCAGTAACACAGCAACATTTCTGAGACCTTACAACATATTCAAGCCCCACATGTATCTAGAGAAAACCTGATAACCAACTTGTTCCTGTTCTTTCTGATTTACTTACTGGACATGGTGTTGTCTAACATCTGGAGGAGTTTGGGGTTAGAAAGGGCATTTTTGCCTCGAATTATAGGTAAAGTTTGTGATCTGTGTTGTTTATGTCCTTCATGACTGGATGTGGTGTGCATCCTGGAAATTAAATAAGAAAAATGGTTAAAGTTCTAGGGATGTGATATCAAAAGTTCACACAAATATTCCAGATGCAACAAAAAATCTGAATACAGACTTTATTAAGAATCTTCATTAGAGGTGGCATGATGAAAGGGACTTAGAAATGAATTTTGGGCAACTTTTATTTAAGCCAGAAAAGGATTTAGAAGGATAATAGCTACTAAAGGAAAACAGAAGAATAATAAGAAACAGTTAAATCTACCATAAGCATATTCATTATTTTTTAAATCAAACTATGGGGGTCCAAGGATGTTAAGTTGGGTATTGGTTGATGAGGAAGGCAAGTGGCTGACATGAAAAAGTATAATGCTGTCCAGCTCAAGTGTATCAGAATGTTTTTAGGAGGTATAATGAGAAAAAGTAAAATCTGGTCTACAGCAATGCTCACTTTCCTGCTTCTCTATATTTGGACATTCCTCATGACTTATTATTTCTGATAAGTGGTTTAAGGGCGGCTGCCATGGACCCTCGTGCAGGAGAGTGAGGGGGCACTGCCAGGGCAGTGTCAGTGGCTGCACCAGCTCTCCCTCATTGTCCCTGGGCACTGCCAACTGGGGTAGAGCCGCCATGACTGTGGATGGAGAATACTTTCCTTTCTCGACACTCATTGAAGCCTTTATACTTTCATGTTCTTATTTTATTTTTTTGCGTGTTACTGAATTTTCTTAATGAAGTGCTTTTGTCTTACATCTTTGTTCATATTTTGACGATATAAGTTTGGTCCCCTTAGGTGTGGCCATCAAAGCTCTCCCACCATCACACTACCCAATATCCTCTCTTCCACCATAGAGCCTGTGCTCTCCCCTACTCACCCCTTCTCCTCTTCTGCTCCCTGCCCCTGCCCTCTCTGCTGCTGCAGACCTATGGTTACTTTTCAAGGAATGGTTTTTGTAGTCTATCTTTTTGACTCTGTTAGGTTTCTCTATATCCACACATAAGTGATACAAAGTATTTTCTTTCTCTTTCTATTAAGCCCTTGTTTGACTCTGATAATAGAACATTTCTTTGAGGACAGCAGGCAATACCAGATACTCTGAAGAGCTAGGTCTATAAAGAAACACTGGTTTTCTCTGTCGTACTCCTGGAGGCTCACTTGGTTCTGTGAAACTGGGCAGCTCTGATTCTTCTTTCAGGAGCCAGGGGAGTCTGCTCATCTCCTGCAGCTGCAGGAATATGGGTTCTGGGCTGTACTGCTTGGACCTATGGGTGGCTTTATTCCAAGTTTGAGTCTACTTCACTCTGGCTTCTAGGAAGGGAGCAGTGGAATTGGCTAGAACTGTCTAGATGCTTTAGGGGGAGCCTGAAATCCAGCCCACCCAATATCTACACAGCTGCAGGGACTGCAGTTTCCATTAAACATGGAAAGTAATTGTCTGTAGTCTTCTAGTCTATTGCCATTTGCAAAAACATGCCCATTACAGTTTTTTTTCATTTACTTTCTTAGAAGTGGAACATTTCAAGGAGTCTCCACGGAGAGGCAAAATTTATTCTATGATTTATTAGCTATATAACACTTCCACATTTCCTTCTAAAACTCTTTCTAAAATATAGTCATTTTCATATTATATATTATGATGATACCTTTGGGAAGAATAAACCAAATTGGAAAAAATTTTTGCAGAGAAATCTTTTTTACAAGACCCAGAGGAAATTTAAAGTAGGGTCTCAGGGCAAATGTTTTACGTAGGATGGACTAATGAAGGAGGACCCGCCCTCTTACATGCTAGTCTAGCGGGGCATCCATGTGTCTTCATTGTTTTTGGCCCTTTACAAAACAATGTCAGCTTTAAGAATACTGCTAAGGGGCCTCCCTGGTGGCACAAGGTGCAGCACTGTGAAGCATCTGCAGCCACGACAGCATGAGTTCAACCCCCCTACCCCACCGCCAGGGAGGTGACCCACATGGCGCCGCAGACCTCTCCTGTCTCGCCTGCTGTCCCCCTAACTAGTGTATTTCAGTAGATTCGCCTGAGCTGCTCCCACTCTGTCTCTGGTGACTCCTCTCACACCATCCCTGCCCTGCACCTCTGGCTTGTAACCCAGTTCTTGTATGCATAAATAAATGAATCTTACCAAAAAAAAGAATACTGCTAAAATATTACAATACTGAAAGGATGAGCAGGTTTGAGGCCACATTTCTGTCACTAGGAAATTTGCAAACCTTAAAAGGCATTTATTGGAATCACGTCTATCTGAAAAGGTTCAATTAAAATAAGACACTGATTAATCTTCATTCTTATGCAACACATTGTGCTATAGTAGATTCAATAAGTATAATCCTAATGTCTGAGGTCTTCACGAGTTAGTGTGGCAGATAAAGAAATACCCATGAAGTGTCTTCAGATAAACATAGTTACTTGAAATCTGCATTTCATTTGAAATATACATACACACAGGGGCACAGTATCCACACCACTCATATATACATACACGTATAAAAAAAGCACATGCACATATAACTTAAAGTATGAAACAAATGCTGTATTACCATTGGGGTAAGAGACCTGATGTTTGGCAAGAAGGATTAGATCCTTTGAGAGTCCCATTATTTTGTGTGGATTGCACGAATTTAAATGCAGCAGCAATTTTTCTGCAAAGGAAAATTGAAGTTTAATCATAGCTCAGTATTTTAAATTTATATATAAGTAAAGATAGCACTCAAGGTGATTATTGAAAAATGAAACATTTCATGTCATTAAAAATAAAATCACATTTTCTTCTGAGAATTGGAGTTTAGGGAAGGTACTTTTGTCATCTTTTAGGAGAAAAACATGACAGCACAAAGATTATGTTTTGTTTATTGGAAGTATTTCCTTAAATAGATAAAAAGTTATAACTATATAATGATAGATAAGTACATTCAGAAGTAACATTTGAAATGTTTCCTCTTAGAAATCGTGTGTTTTGTGCTTTTATCCTAGACAGTTTGAAATATTCCTGTCCCAGTCATCAAACTTCTAAATCTGATTGGGGTCAACCTTGCAATCTTTACTGGCATTTTAAGATTTTGGACATGTCAGTCTAAAATGATGTATTAATAGATGTCATAATTCTTTTTAAAAGACAAGACTAACCCTTTGGGATTTAAAATGATTACCTTATTATGTTGCGTTTTCCTAGATATCTGAAATTTTGAAGACAAACACTAGAAAGGAAAAAATAGTAACATTCTAATTATTCATATCCTTTTACTTATATTATCTATTCACCTAAGTACATACAAGTAATCTTTATGCATTATTATTGACAAGTACATCATCATATGGGTACTTAGACTTACAATGAAGGATGGTTTGCTGTACAATTTTGTAGGTTCCAGAAAAAATTTAAGTAATCAACCCTAAAACTTACTCCAAAATACTGAAGAAGTCGGACACCTCTGGACTGGGAGCTCTTTGCCAGTATGCAATCAGAGTTTCTAGAAGGAAACGGCATGAAGGGTAAGGCTCTGAAACTCAAAGCTTTTTAAATTTAATTTTAAAGAGCTTATTTACCTTCTGAAATTGTTTTCATAATGTGAAGAAAGCACATAAGAAGACTCCTGGTTTCTGCTTGATCTAACTTGTCAAATCGAAGAGTTGAACCAATCAAAGACAAGGGTCTAGGGATCTAGGAATGAAAGAACCAATAAGGATGGAGTGAGCCAGAGAGCTCTCTGCTTTGGAATGAGGTCAGTACGTCTGCTAGGACACCCTCACCTTTTCACAGTTATCAGTCTTCTCACTGCTCTTCTCATTGGTACTAGGATTGGAGTCGAGACTTGCCAGTGATGCTCTGGAGTCAGCATGGTTTACTGTAGAAATAGCTATTGATGAAAAGGCTGTAAACATAAGCCACAGCACACATATGGTGATGAGATGAATGGGCACACACAGACAAAAAGCTAAATGATGAACCAAAAGAATGTTGATCACATCTTTTGTTGTGTCATCTGCACAACACAAGGCTAGATCAACACACTTGTGTTGTGAAAGGCTGACATCACAGAACATGGGGTTGGTATTAAAGGTGTGTGACATCTGAAGTAGCATTATAATGGTTGTGCTAGTATGAAGGGTTTAGGAAAATTTACACCATTATAAATGGAAATAAAGTAAAGCTTGTTCCTTTGATTTCTTAAAAAGCTTTTTCAAGTAAGTTTCCATTAAAAAATACTTTGATAAAAGTTCACAAGGATAGTTTTGGGGAAGATGCTTTCAATTTTTGACAGTTTTTAAGAAATGAAGTCGACATTTCCAAAATAGTACTTAAAAATAATCTTTGAAGTTGAAGGGCTATTATATTTTAGAAAGTTTTATGAAATGAAAACTTAAAAAGTTGCTTCCAGAATTAAGCAACTTGGTAACATTGTGTAGACTGCTCCTTAAGCCACGTCAAAATGAATGCTAAGTAGAAGAGGAAGTGGCTAGTAGGCATTCAAAAAATATGTGAAATATTCTTTAGTTTGGAGAGATAGCATTCTTGTTGCCATGTAGGTCATGTACAATGATGGGCATCATATGGGCATAAAGTACAATGAGATACATGGGCATGAGGGTTAAACACAGGTGCTTTTGGAAAACCTCATATACCTGCTATGGAATTTAAAACATCTTTGGAAAAGGATGTATCCACGGAGTTTGCATGTTTCATAGTTGACTGAGTGTGAAATCCTCCATTGGTGCTGAGGTCATCTCTGGACCCCTGTGTTTAAAGCATAGAAGAGATCAGCAGGACTCTTCATATTTCAACAGTACAGCTGTCTTCTGCATTGCTCTCTCAGTTAGACCATAGTTGATTTGATGTTTAATATCATAGCAAAAGTCATCTACCAAAGTAGGCAGTGAAAGGGAATATAGTCAAAAACCATATTCTCAGTCACAGCATGCTTTATTTTTACAGTGTAGTGGGAACTTTAAGATACAATATAAGTAGCTGTAAAGACTACTGATATATAGTATATATTATATACCATTAATGTTATGGATTATCTTCATATATTACTGTTGCCCAAAATAGTTTTTGAAACTGATTATGCACCAGCTTCTATGATAAAGTGTTTCCTGTTACATAATAAAATCCTCATTAAAAATCCTGCCACGAAGGTCTTCTATCTCACTTAGTAGATAAGGCTTTAAGAGGTTGGGTCAACATAGATAATAACTGACACTGTTGGGATTTGAGAAAGGTACTAAAAAGAACCCAAACCCAAGCCCAAAGACAAGGCCCCTAACTTTAAGATCGTAATAGCTTGCTTAGTCACTTGATTCAGTGACGGTGATTCATCTGGAACTGAACACTGATGACAGAGCCCATGTGGGCCTGTGTGTGGCCACTGGCTCAGGGGAGCAAGGAGGACAACTGATTACTGGGTAGGGCTATGATAAGGCCCTTGGCCGCCTGCACACCAAGAGGTTGTAAAACTCATGTAGAAAGGGTGGGAAGTGTGCACCTGAGGATGGGGGCCATTCATGCAACAAAGGAACCTGGTAAAAACTGCAGAGAATGGGAAGGTCAAGCAGAGCAAGAAAAATGAAAGCAAAATGTTGAAGAGATTGACCGGGCAGTAGGCTTCACAGGCCAATCTGGAGCTAAATGACACTGATGTGACCATCTTAAAATATCTAGCAAAATGTGCTGTTCCATCTGTGGTTTGCTCTCAGTTTCGAGAGATGCTCTTCCAGGGCAAAGATATAAAAGAACAAAACTATTAACTCGACATTCACAAGTGCTGTAGATTCACCTGATTAGATGTGTTGATGGTGAAAGGATACAGGTCCTTCAGGTAAATCCTTGGCATGTTGTCCAGGAGCATGCCGTAGAGGGGCATGTATAAGCTTGCTATCTGGGCCTGCTTCCCCTGGGTGGAAAGGGAGCCAAAATGAGTGATTCACATAGAAATCAATAGATTGGTAGATTTGATATGCATTTAATGCAGTGAGCCATTAAATGGTGTTTAGGGAAGGGAGAAAGGAAGGTCACTTACTGGTTCTCTGTATCGATCGTCAAATGAATGCTTAGCCATTAGATTTTTTAGGACAGCTAATGCTAAGTGTCTGATATCCTGATCTTCCTGCAAGGCGAAACCAACTTCTCGGAGCAGAATTCCAATTAAGAAGTGCTTACGGCAAAATTCATTGGTGACCGAATATTCAGGCATATCTTTGTGGGGAATGCAAAGGGATCATGTTATTGGAAAGTTAATGATCACTTTATTATCCTGGCAGACATAGCAACTGCTCCCACTATGGGGAGGGAGTCAGTATACAATCTTGCTTTAAAGAGAAGTGGAAGAGAGCACCATTCAGAATCAAGCAGGAGGTTCTGTGGCTACTGACAAAAAGGATACTGATCTCAAATTCCCAAAACATAGCACATCTACATACTGTATGGAGGAATCAGGAAATGTTCCTGGAAGGAATACTTGATATGTGTCTTTGAGGACATTTCTAAGGTTTAGAGGTGTGAGGGCAGAGAGTTGTGGGAGCAGAGGAAGGTAGTTGACAAGGTTGGGAGAATAAGGGATGGAGATTCTGATGGTACAGAATTCGGAAAGTGCGGGTATGGGGGGCACAGGTGAGAAGGAGCTAGTACAGCAGTCAAGAAAAAAACTGGTGAGAATAGAAAACAGGGAGAAAGACTGGAACTAGACAATAGAGAAACTTTTGTGGAAACCATTTGCATTTCTGTAGGAAGGGTAACATCACTCGTGACTTTGAGATCAGAGAACCAAGCAGATCTGCGTTTTCTTGCTTAATTTATATTGAGGCAGGATGTAAAAGAATTAGACTGCTGGAAGGTGTGCAGTGCAGACCACAGTACAGGAAGCAGTAACAATAGGGGAGGGAGGGGAGAAGTGAAATGGGTGGGGAGGAGGAAGCAAGGAGTAAAATCAAAGGGCAAGCTAGTGAAAGGTGAGAGTAGGAGAGAAAAAACTTAAGGGGGCTAGAAAATATTGAATCTGAATTAGGGAGAAAGGAATGTTAAAATTTCCAGCAGTAACATTACTGAAATTCACAATGGTCTGGTCGGAAGCGTTTCCTAAATGTAACTGTTAATTAACGGACTAGGGGCAGTGTGAGCACATGGATCCTCCACCAGCACTGCTTATGGAACTTTATGGAGATTGTATAATTTAATTCTCAGGATGGCCATAATGTAGCTATGGCGAGTATAATGAACCACTGGAACATTCCAGTTCATAATTGATGAGGAACAAACTAAACATTTGGACTTTAATTCCACAGAGATGCTACTGATGGTGGAAGCTGAGGAACCTTCGATCAAAGACTTATTAATTGGATTAAATTTTCTCATGAAATACTGAGGGGTCAGATACAGAGCATAACTCTTTAATTCCCAACCTATGACTAGAGCAGAAGTTTGCTCAAAGTATTTTATCAGTAAGATAGAAACAGGTCCAGGTAAAGTTAAATTTATATGATACTGATAAACTCAACCTTGAGAAGATAGCCAGGCTTGAGAAAAACCTAGGGCTGTGGGTTCACTGACAGACATCTATCATTTAGAGTTAGTTACATGAATCTGGGAATTTTATTTGTGGTGCATGCTAAGGAATTTTCCAATGTTTGGAAAAAATTTAAAAACTCTCAAACTTTGAAGACTAAAATATGAAAGAATTCAAGTTGTGGAATCATTTAGTTACCTATGCTAAGCAAAAAGTTCAGTCATCATCTTCACTATTTTGACTACATGATATTAAATATATGACTATGGGTATTTGTAAACTGGAAATTTGTAGTATCGATGCATGTTAATATTACTGGACTGTGGTTACTGAAGCTGACATATTATGATATAAAATAATCACTATTTACCTGACGCATGCAGCTCTTGAGTTGATTCTGAAGGTGTCAAAGGATCTGAGTTAAATATAAATAAACAAAAGTTTAGATCTTTTCATACTAAGATAGGTACTATGTTCATTAACTGTAATTTATATGGAATAATTTAAAATGTATTATAAATTATGTGAGTATCTTCAATAAAGTTTTGTTTGCTTATTTGTTTCCCTGAGAAAGAATGCCACAAATAGAATTGTTTTAATTCTTAGTTTTCTACTTGAGCACCTAATTTCCCATCAGAAACTATTTACTATATAAATAAAACATATTTTTATGTTCACTATTAATAATATCAGATTGACAAAAGTATTATTAGACAAATAGTAACCAAAAGGAATAGAAATGACAAAACCAGAATTGCTCTTCTGGGTCATCTTAACCAGCTTGACAGTTCATTAAAAAAAAGTAAAATTCAACAAAAAGCTAAAAACAGTATTGTCCAAAATAACATTTCTAGATATTTTTCTGTGAATGTATTTAGATCAAATGTGCTTTATAAATTAGAAAAGAGTCTATAATATCTACTTAAGATTAAAATGATACAAATTTTATAGGCTTGATAATATACTTTTTTTCTCCTTTAAAATACTAGCATAAGGGTCCTCCTTGGTGGTTGGGGAGTTAAGTCTCAGCACTATTATCCTGAAAGCCTGAGTTTAAGCCCCAGCCAGGGAGGTGTCTCACATGGTGCAGCAGACCTCTTCTGCTTCAACCACTGCTCCCCTCAGCAGTGTATTTCAGTAGATCTACCTGTCTGCTCCCCACTCTGTCTCTGGTGAGTCCTCTCACCCCCAGCACCTCTGGCCTACACTCCAGTTCTTCTATGCAAAAATAAATAATAATAAAAATGTTTTAAAATTAATAAAATATTAGTGTAAGCTATAGTATGAAGAAGGGGGCTTTTGACCATCTTAGTTTCTGCTTTCCATGAATACCAAAACTAAATTAATCACTGCTTAAAAGTATTTTAAGTTCCTAATCATTCTAGAATTTTCTCTGCATCTTAATGTTTGATTAGTTTCTGGTGTCCAGATGGGTGATTGTCTTTCTCTACCATGACCACCCTGGTATATACAGATTTAACATTAACATATAATATACATATTTTAACAAAAGTAATAAATGGAAGTGTTTTCTATAGACTTATGCTATAGTAAGTAATCAAAATGTGAAGGTCGTTCTTACCTGCGCACACCCACCTCTGCTGCTATCTGACCTAAAGGAATCAGGTATTTAGTGCTTCCCTCCTGCCTGCCTGCCTTCCTTTAAGGTAAGTTTCCTTTGTACAAAAGTCATTTTGAGGAACTGCATCTTAATGTAATTAATTCTAAATGAACTTCTGTTGACAAACTGTAAATGGTCCTCCCTGTTCTAGCTCTAAAAATGAAAGGAGTTGGGTTTTGGAATCATACAGAAAAGGACAATACAGCTCTAGCTTAAGTCACTGATTTACAATCATTCATTTCATAATTCTGTTGGTCTTTAATGAAAAAGGAAACAGAAACAGAAATACAGAGCTGTATTCATTACCACCGGCCAACGGTGGCATTTCAGTTTGATTACCTGGTTGGAATACCCAAGTCACAACTGAGGGAGCAGGAAAACAACTACCAGCAAAAGTTCAAACAAACAAAAGTGTCTTATTTTGTAGGAAATGATGAAAATTCTGGGAATAATCACCTGGAATGTTTGCTGAGCGTATGGGGAGACACAAAGGGATAAAGTGTTCATGCTGACAGACTTCTTGAAGAAAATCAAACTTATACTGGCATAAGGTCTGAAAAAGAAGCAAACAGCAGGATTTTTATTTTGATGTGAAGAAAGTAAGATAAACTGAAATAATCTACACTTGATTTTTACCTAAAAGATGAAGCTACTTTTGTTTTACTACTAGGTCATTGTTGTTTGAAGCATCCCCTCAAAGTGGTAAATTCAGCTGGGCTCCCCACCTTTGGAAACTGAGTAAGCCTTCCCTAAGTGGCCCCATTCATGACCCTCATTGAGTTTCTATGAGATATGGTCTCATTAGTCATTTTTTTCTTCTTTAGTTTATGTTTTGCTTATTTTTTATTATAACATGATTTTTTTAAGAAAAACACTGCCTCCCCACATGTGCAGAGCTCTGAAACTACACTCAGATGATTGAACAGATCCTTACATCAACTCCTATGACCCAAGGAGCTAAGGAAGACCATGTGCAGATGATATAAAATCGCTGTCTTTCTCTTGGTATGCCATGTGTCCTTAGGCCGATTATTTAGTTCTACCTTCTTCTCCCTGTCTTTGCAAACAGGTTTGTCTTTTCAATTCTGTTTTGATTAGGACAGTGATAAATGCAGTCCAAACATGGTCTAAGACAAATTCGTACGTGCGCCAGAAACGATCACACTATCAGGGATAATCGGCACATTCTGACTGTCCAACTTACTGCCATATAGAGTAAGATTTTTTAAGATTCTGATTATGTTCACCATATCCATGAATAACAACTCGCCAAATAAAATATATTCCAATTACTCAGTATTTTAGAATTCTCTTGTAGCACCTTAACTCAATAATTTAAAAATCTGCCATTTCAAATAAGAACAATTACTTGACTTAATGTTTGCATATCAAGTGAACAGGAGTCTAAAGTTTATGTTAATTATTCTTCATTGAGCATATTCTGTTTGGTCTTTGAAGAATACATGTAACTTAGGTCCATTGGGGTTATATCTAAAAGGATATGCTGTAAATGTTATGCATAATCAGAGCACTAATGAAGAAGATTCTTTCAAAAATATTTGCAGAGAGAACTGGACGCTCATAATCCTTGTAGTCAAAAGTCAATATCCACTGCTCAAAAATTAAAGTTCAGTCTCCTGAGCATGGCCCAAAAGGCTGTACGAAGCACATTATTTACTTTAGGCTTCTCTAAATCAGTTAGCCCTCTGCAATACCTAGACAGCTTTCCTTTCGAGGTTTGACCTTCCTCCCGAAGGGTAAAGGTTAACAGAGCACTATTAGCTCAGGTGCACCAGTTTCCCTCTTTTTCTTTTTTAAGATTTATCTATTTATGGGCCTCCCTGGTAGCGCAGTGGGTTGAGTGACGCACTGTGAAGCATCCATGGCGCAGTAGTGCGAGTTCGATCCCCAGTCAGGGAGGGGACCCACATGCTGCGGCAGACCTCTCCTGCCTTGCCCGCTGCTCCCTGCTCTGTCTCTGGTGAATGCTCACACATCCTGCACCTCTGGCCTGTACCCCTGCTCTTGTATACGTAAATAAAAATCCACTGCTGAGGGGAGCAGCAGGGACACAGGAGAGGTCTGCTGTGCCAAGTGGGTCCCCTCCCTGGCCAGGGATCGAACTCGCGCTGCTGTGCAGCAGATGCTTCACAGTGTGGCGCTCAAGCTGCTGCACCACCAGGAGGCCCACAGCTTTCCTCTGTAAGATGTAGGCATGTGACCCAAAATTGGTGGGCCTCTGAAATATCATTCGCAAGCAGGGCTCTGAGGGGGAAAGAATGGTTGCAATGGATTCATTTAAGGAGCGGCAGGGTAACCTTTGTGAGGTTAAGCTTGTGCCCCAGAGGTGCTTTGGCTCCTGCTCTTTTCCGTACCATCTTCCAGACCTTTCATTGATGCTATTTTTTCCCCAATGTCCTGCCAGTAAGCCCCCTTTTGCTCTAATTGAAGTGAGTTTCTGCAAATTGCATCTCCAAGGTCCTTAATGGACACTTTATGACTGGTTTATTTCCAGTCTTATTTTCCTCCAGCACATGCCAGACTCCAGCCCAGAGGCTCTCCACTTGGGAGTGTTGGTCTGATACTGGTTTCTGGGCGCCTGTGTAGTCGCTCAGTTCTGAGGCGATGGGACTCTGCTCATGTGGCGACGGCACAGGACAATGACCGGCCTCTAGAGGGCAGTGTCCCTGCAAGCGCCTGTTACACACACTCCCACGAAGGGCACCCACTCTCTGACTTTGCCCAAGACTGAAGTGTTTCCGGGAAAGTGGGACTTTCAATGCTGAAACCCAGAGAGTTCAAGCAAATGGAGTACCAGGAACTGCAGCGCAAAGAACTGCTCTTCCCCACCCACCAGAAATAGATGTAAAACATAAACCCCTTCATGCCACTTACCTTTGTCCCCCTGAACCAAGACTTGGAAGATACACAGTGGATGAACCACTTTAAAAGGCTGCATGCCATTGACACAGAAGTTAACTTTTGATGCAAAGAATGGACAGGGTCATGTTTCAGGCAGTTCTATGTAGAATCCAGATTATTTATTTATCATGCCGCTGCTAGTAAACTAGAAGGCCCGCGCTCTGACCCCAGTTCTTACCTTGAGGTCGCCAGAGGAGAACATGCTGATGTAATTGTTGACCATCTTAAACACGAAGCCCCGGTCCATGAACGTAAAGCAGCGCTGAAGATAAGTTTAGACATTTTTATTTCAAGATCATTAAAGATTTTAGAAAAAGTGATTAAACACACCGAAGTAAAACAACAGTTTCTTCTTATATGTGCCATCTAATTGTTTTTAAAGAAACCCCTCTGAAGTGTTCATCCACGTACAACAATGGAATGTAATACTAGAAGTAGTACAAAGGCCAGAAAGTTACAAGTCCATGTTTATCAAGTTTAGCAAACATCAATTAGATCTTTGCAGTTATATATTATAGCCTTTTCTCAGTCCTTTAAAAATTGTCTGTTTTAGTGGCCTATGGCTGTTTTGAGCTATCATAGCAGAGTTGGGTAGTTGTGCAGAGGCTGCGTGGTTCGCAAAGCTAAAGATATTTAGTGTTTGGCATTTTTACAGAAAACAATCTCCAGACTCCTGATTAAAAGGATAAATTAGGCCCCACCAAGCTGTTCCTCATTTTGGCTTAATAAATTGAAAGTCAAGTATTCTGATGTCAATGTAAAAATATACTGCTGAAAAAAATGTACAAGGATTTTGCGTAATTGCTGTAAAAAATATTACTTTCTCAAGACACGAAGTGAAAGAAGGCTCATTCGAACTCAGGGCGTCTGTACACACACCACTCTTCATTCTTGGGAAATAATATATGTATTATATTATTTAAATATATTTAATATGTTATTTAAATATGTATTATTTAAATTATTTATAGACAGTATACAATTTTATTTCAATTGTTAAGCTGAAATAAAAGGGCATTTTAATAAATTCCAATGACAACTAATTCACAGTGTTTGGTTAAGAATGTAGAAATAAAGGAAACAAAAGAGGTCAAAGTCATCTGATGCATCAGCTGAGTCAGTAAATGTTACCAGATTTGAGCTGTGTCATCCATGAGGCTGTGGACAATGGCAAACACCTGCCAGCTCCAAGTTCATAACCTTGGAGGCACTGAGGCAAAGGACTCCATTAATATTTGCATGAAAAATCACTTTCTCTGTCCCTTTTTCTGTCCTAATTCAAATGAGTCATCTCATAAACCACAAGTTTAAAGAAAGAGTTTTTCTGTGTCAACATAAATGCTCCTGAAACTGAAAACAATGTGTGTAGGGTGGATTTCCCTAACTCACAATCATTAAACTGATGTTTCCATTTATATACTCCACATATAAGCATGCTCTCAATTTGCACTGCTGTGTTCTTAACCTCCACATCTCACAGAACCACCTGCCCCACCAGCAGCTGTCTGCTTCATCTTGTCCTTTCTCATCTTGAACAGCTTTTATTTGCTTCCCCTGTAGACATTAGTTTGTGAAGCAACAACAGTCATCTTTGAATAAATGAGTTCCAAGGAAAACATACATTTATTCCAGCAGGTACAGAGTATTTACGCCAAGGAGAGTAGATAAGGGGTCTTTTTTTTTTTTTTTAAAGAGACATGCTTGCTTACCCATTATTCTTTGAAATTTAGGGAGGAATATTACAGATGTTTCTTTGAACATATTTTGCTTATAAATTGGACCATATGTCATTTTATCCAAATTTACTCTCTTATTAAGTTTTAAATAAATGATATTCATAGTAATAAGTCTTATTCCCATAGGTTTTAAAATGTGGTGGAATATGAGAGTAATACTTTTCTCCTTTACTCTCTTCCCCTTAGCCCCATTCCTTTCTCTCTCTGTAAGCAATGCAAAAGCAAAAAATGAGAGGAGAAATGTTGAAGAAAAAAATATATTCATGATGAGGAAAAACATAGTGTATACTTTGAAACAGTGCTTAACACACTAAACTAAAAAATAAGTTAGATTAAGACTCACCAAGACAACTCGTGCTAATTTTCCAACTACTTCCATAGCCACTTAACTTTATATTGTTAGTTTATATTATCTATAAAGCCTCATGTTCTGACATCAACTTTAAAGAAATAAGAGAGTGGCTTATCATGGCTTCAGTAGTCAAGAGTTGGAGAAAAGAAGTAGAGAAGAAAAACTCAGTTTTTAGCTGGGTGAATTATATGGTAAATTATAATTCATTAGTTTTTTTATTGTCTTTGCATTTTGTTTCTCAATTCAGTATGCAAGACAGTAAGCCAAAAAACTATACTAATTATGTTACCCTCTATGTAAATATATAACTATATATGTGTGTGCATATACATAGATATTGCTTTCAATAGGTATCTACACTATGTATATTTTGCATAGTAATCACTCAATATTTTGATTGGTAATGTTCCTTTCATGTGGTTAGTGTATAATATTTCCATCATTTAGAAAGAGCCTGGAGGTCATAGAACAAAGAGGTTAAATCCCCCAAGTTTCCCAAAGTGGCTTCATGGCACCACTCTCAGAGCTGCAAGTAATCACAGCACCACTTCAAGGGCAGAAACGCCTGAGGGAAGAACACTGCACAGCAAAGCTTCTCTTTCAAAACTTGAATTATTTTTCTCTTAAAATATTTAGAAGTGCTCTGATTTGACAACACTTAAATGGGTACTTTTATCTAACCTTGGTCTTTGTTCTAGGAGACCAAATTGGAAACAAAAATTAAAAAGTATTTCAGGCAGTAGAGATGGGCAATGTTAAGTATTCGTCTATTGTGCTGGTTTTGACTCTTTGTCATAGATGAAGATGTGATCGATTCACATTTAGACCATATTGCATCTGCTCTCAGGGGGCTGTGAATGGAACTGTGACCTTGCATAAAACTGTACCTTAAGAAACCTGGCAACACTCTGATTTGCTCTTCTTGTTTCTTCAAGTGCATCTTTGTATTTCCAGATCACATGGTCAGAGAGGACCATTACAAGATTGTCCAATTCATTTAGGTAAGATTCAGGAAATCTTTGAACCCGAGAAAGCTACGGAAAGAATGGATCATTTATTTATAATGTGGCATGTGAAATACTGGAAGCCTGAAAAAAAATAAACTGAAAGATTTATTTCATTTTATATACTATCAAACATAAATAATACTTTTGAAAAGTTGAAAGCAATAATAAAACAGAAGCCCTTTTAATTTCAAGGTCACGATTCCCATCATTTTCATTTAATGTTTCCTTTTCTTTTAGTCAGCAATTTTTTCACCTTGTCATTAAAGAGTAAATTATAACATATATTCACTGCAAAATAGTCAAACAAAGTAGAAATGTACACGATAGAATGTATCCATTTTTTTGAGATGGTGATGGGGAATACATGGGGATTACAATTAATGGCAAGTATATGTAAATTTTAAAATATTTTAATAAAAAAAATGCAAAAAAAATAAAATACAATTTGAACTTTTTGAGCTATTTCAAAAAGAAAAAAAAAGAAAAAAGAATGTATCCATTTTCTATGACCTCTCACATTTTAATTTCTCCCCATTTTTTTCCTTAGGAAATGACTGCTATTAATGGCTTAATGACTATTATTCTAGATTTTTTTGGACAGAGTTCTTGATATAATTTAAATATAATTATTTTGATTTTTCAAACCAGATTTCTCATGCAACTATACAAAATCAATGAATGAATAACTGATAAATGCAGATAATGATTTGAAATATCCTCTAATTGGTGAGTTCCAGATGGATTTAACTCTACAGTGCCAGCAGGACCTTGCAATCAACTTAATTTTGCCACATGATGCAGAATGTTTTGCCTGTGAGATTGCATTATATACACTGAATAAAGCCCTACGTGTCTCCTCAGGCCCAAGAATTCACTGCTCCAGTTTGAAATGGGTCACTCTAAAGGAGGGTCACCACACAGGTGACGTCATCAAGACCTTCAGAGCTGCTGGCTGAGGATTAGGGGACTTAACAATGGATGCAGAGGAGGGGATGATGAGTACCATGTGGCACCCCAAGACCACTTGCAGTATTAGGGGCCACAGTCAGTCCCATTAACCAGCATTTTGTAAGTTTCCTTTGATGAAGAGAGGCTGATGGGGACTGTGGAGGGACAGATTCATGAATGGTTGTGACAGGTGGTGCAAACGGTGAGTGCCAGCATTCAGGGAGGTGCACACCTCACATGTTCCTTCATGACACGTTCTACAGAATTCTGGTAAATCTCTGGGATCCACTCAGGTGTTTGCTCCAAGGTCACACTCACCATTATCTGCTTCAAGTCAATAATTAGTTTGTAGAGTCCAAGTCAGCTCATTTCCCCAGTGAAGGGCTCTCCTGTTGAACTTTCTTCCCCTGAGACTGCCTGGCAACCCTGCAAAGGTTTTCTCACCACAAGGCCCTCTCTAGTAACCCTGCTCCCTTCCCTCTATCCTTCCACAGGCGCCAGACCTTCCTCATCCCTTAGCATTTGCAGCCATCTGCACTAATTTTGCTCTCGCATTTATTTCTGAAAGACCTATATGACATACCCACTCTTTTCTGCCTCTCAAAAAGGAATTCACATAAAGTGCTAAGGTTCACAAAGTAAACAAAAATGGAACTGATGAGAACATCAGCATAATTTTGGATGGCATTCCAATAGCATTGATCCTACCTGAATTTTGTTTGTGTCAGTCAAGTGCTGTGCCATTGATTTTAGGATAATTGCAAAGAAGAACCAGGAATGCTGTTAGGAAAAGAAAAGACAACAAAGAATTTATTATCTTACGGTAAAATAATGAAAATTCTGTCCTATATTTAAAATCTCTATTTTCAAGTATATTTTTTTCTTTATTTATATATATCTGACATCAATTGTGGTCCCCACGGATTTCCCACCACCGTTTCACCAGTGCACCATCACCTCAGTCCCTTGTGCTCTTTCTGTCCTCAACCCATTCCCTCCCATCTCCCCACAAAGTGTCCCTGATTTCTCATTGTTTTTTTAAAATTATTATTATTGTTATTCGTTTTTTCCTTGGTTGCTTATTTGGTTCTCTTATACTCCTCCTAGGGGTAAAACCATTTCAAATATATTCTTTGAACGATAATGTTGGGTCATTGAGAAAGTCAAGGAATATTTTTTCTACTTTTGAAGCAAAAATGTGTCATGACTTTTCCAACCACCCAATGTACCCTTTATAATCTTAGGGTGGAACTTTATCAAAAGTCTAATGTTAAAAGCAAGTATTCGGCATTTCAGTTCCCTAGGCACCTCAAGAATATTTACACTCAACCACAATGCTGGTTTCCTCAACATCGTTGGTGAGACATTAATCTGGTGAAATATTTATTCATGGTGGGATGTTTCACTCAGTGAAATAAAATTAAACTTTTTATATTAAAAAATCACAGTAGGCCCACACTGAGCATTTTTAGGACTAGCGGCAAGAGAAATGGAAGCCACATGTCTAATATTTAGAAGTTTGAAGTTAAGCTAACGAAGAGTTAAATAAATTGTCTCTGACACCCTTTCAAATGTGACTTCACGACAGCCTGAAACGCTGGCTGGGGGGCGTTCTCCAGTATGGGGGGTCTGGGGAGAGCAGGTCATTGACCTCCCCTCTTCCCACCCAAGGCTCTGTCCTGTACCCAGAGGGGCCTGTGCACATGTACAGCACCCGGCCCACACAACCAAGGGCTGTGGCCGCAGCGGGCCCTCACTGGGTCTATACTGCACTCAGGCATCAAGGTCTGTCTCTGATTGTGGCACTCCTACTCAAGAGAATACCATTCAGCCATCATAACAGACAAAATCCTGCCTACTGCAGCAACAGGGGCTGGACTTGAGTTGATAATGCTAAGTGAATTTAAGTCAGAAAGTGAAAGATAATTGCTGGTCTTCACTCATCTGTGAAATATAAATAACCAAAGATGAACTAAAAAGTCAACAAAAATAACCCTTGTGGACCCTGTGAGAGATATGGTAGTTATCAGAGAGCAATGGTAAGGGGTGGGAGGGCAGAATGGAGGGGCCACCTGATCATGGCAAAGGGCACTAGAACCTTAGTGGTGGGTGTGGTGAGGCATGTCAAGGGGCAGAGTTGCATTATGGAAATTTCTATGGTATTGCAAACTGATCTTGTGTCCAAGCACTCCCTTCACCTTGTCCTCTAACTGAAACTGACTCTCCCCAGACACCTTGCTGCTCCAGCCCACAGCCCTGCCAGTGTCCTTGTTTCCATCCTCCCCACTCCACAGTCATCAGTGTGATCCTTTTAAACCAGTCAGCGCATGTCACTCTTCTGCTCAAAGACCTCTAAGAGTCTTCATTTTCCTCTGATCGTAAGCCCGTGCTTTGAGGGCTTGTGTTGCCTGCCACTTCCTTTACTTCTCTGACTTCTGTTGGCCTCCTCTCTTCCCTGCTCACCTGGCACTAGCTGCACAGACTTCACCATTTCCGTCAGGCACACCAGGTGTGCTGCCACCTCAGGACTCATCCTGGTCTACCCTCTTCCTTTCTAGTCTACTCTCAACACCCACAGGGCCAGCTTTCTCATCTCCATGCTGTCTTGATCATCCTGTTGAAACTGCAAACCTCACCCAGTACCCTTAGCCCTTTCCACATCCCTTTCTTCCCCCAACGACTTCTCACCTTCTAACATACAATGTAATTACTTTTCTTATGACTGTCGTTTATTGTTTCCATCCCCCAGTAGAATGTAAGCTCCCCAAGGGCAGACATCTTGATCGTCTATGCACAGAAGTATTGAGGATGGTGCTTCTATGTGGGAGGCACATGGACCTCTTTGTTGAGTACATGGAATGAGTATACTCCTAAGACTAATTTAAACGAACATATTGCTTGATCACAGATAACTGATTTAGTGAATGCGTGTTGATGCTTATTGATCCTGCTTCTCTCTTCTAGCTACTTACTAATCAATCATTCATCCATCAAGTCATGATAGACAATTAATTACCTGTGGATTAAATTCGCTATTATATTACAGTTAGAATTATCCTTTTCTAAGTTTCTTACCATGACTTCCTTCTGTTTCTACAAATACAAGTTTTCAATTTTGGGGGTCAGAGTGGTTGTTTCCCTACTTCCTCTCTGTTGTCAGTATAATCTTTAGTTAGTGTTGCCACTAATTCTTTCACTGGCATTTATCTTCTTACTGTGACTAAAATCTCAGTAAACTTTATTTTTGCTATAATTAGCGTATTTATTTGATTTTAAAAAATATTTATTTTTATTTATTTATGCATAGAATGATGAGGTCAGAGGCATGTGGGGGTGAGAGGATTCACCAGAGTGGGGAGCAGACAAGCAGACTGACTGAAATATACTGCTCAAGGGAGCAGTGGGTGAGACAAGAGAGTTCTGCTGCGCCATGTGGGACCCCCTTCCCCAGCTGGTGATCAAATTCATGCAGCAGTGGCTGGTGATAGCTTGATAGTGCTGAGACTGGAACCCCTGTGCCACCAGAGAGGCCCTGTAATTGGCCTCTGGTTTTGCAGTTAGGCTAAAGGACTTAACTTGGGTCCATTGAACTTTTTAAGTTGAGGAGAACTGTTCTCTTAACCTAGATCTGTTTTGTTTACTATTTTTACATGCAACATATGTACCTTATGCCAGAAATGATAATAAAATCAGTGTATCCTATCACCTTCTAGGGATGACAGTGAGTTATCCTTAGTACTAACAATAACAAGACAACTTTTAGATTCCTTACCTTTAAGACATGCTTCACCGTTGTTGAGTCATTTGATTTCAAAAGACCAGTCACGTTTTTAGCCAATTCCTCGTGTATAGTTCTCTCCTTGCATGCCCTGGTCTTGAAGACAAACTGAAGAAAATCCAAAAGTTGAAAAAAGTTAAACACTTTAAAAACTAAAGTTTCAAAGTTATGTCAAACAAATAACTCATATCCCAAATTATTTGCACATGCTGGATTTTGTCATGAAATAAATGAAGACCCCATGATAAGTGTAGTCCACACCTGCTCCTATTTAGAGCTTTGCACAGGTAAGGCCTGGCTCATTTAAGCTCTCCTTGAAACTCTTTTTGTAGAAGTCAGACAAAAGAGTCAGAGAGAAGTTTAGCAGGTTCAAGGAAACATGGAGGGCTTTGACCCACCTACTTGGGACACCTTTCCCTTCTTCCTTCCACTGGTAACAGGTAGCATGGTGGCAATTCTTCATCCTGAAAGGGTAGAGCACCCACTCAAACAGCCAAGTGGGGAAGCAGGTACCTTCCAGAGGCCGGTAGTGAGCTCCCCACGAACCCAGAGTCTACTGTCTCATGCTTAGCCACAGCTACGAAAGTGTCCATGAACATTGGCCATAAGTAAGATAACAGACGCTGCTCACTTCTTTTTTTCTCAAGAGATTGATTTTGGTAAGCACCAGCCAGTGCATGCAGTGATTTACCTTTCAGTATTTCTTCAAATATTTTAAGGGTATCAGTTTCAATTTATGCACATATATTTCAAATATAAAGCATTTATTACTGGATTATAGTATTTTACTTATGAGTTGGGTTTGCCTCAAGGAAGGTAATTTTGTTATGCTCACAATTCAGCATTCAAGAGCAAAGGCAGGTGGGAAACTACCTCAAAGCAGAGGCATATTTGCATTTGGATCTATAACCATTTCTTTGAACTTTATAGCATGTTGACACCCAGGTCATCCCAATGGGGCCTGACTTCTCCATGTTTATTGCAAAGGAGAAAGACAAAGCTGACAAATGCATGAAGCTAAAATCAAGAAATATGAGTTTCCCCCCTCATGGATTTCAACTCATGATGGGAATGTTGTCATCAATTAGCTAATCCCATGCAGAGTTTTATAGCCTCAAGGGCATTTCAAAAGCTCTGAATAATAATTATTATTATTTACATTTCGGCTATAACATGTCAGCACAATGAATTGCTGTAAACCATAGTACTTAGTTAGATAAACTTTAGACATACATCTTTAAGAAAGACAGAGTTTGTGTGCATTTTGGATATTGTAGATGGGGTGAGTTAGCAGCATTTAGCACCACTGAACTTGAAATGGTGTTTCATTTACTTCTGAATAAATAAAGTTTACATTGAATATCACATCTTTCAAGAAAGTCAAAGGATGTGTTGGTAGCAGCCCATTAGTTTTCATTAAACTCCTACTTGTAGGTAGAGTTTCATGTCTATCTATCTACATGTCAAAAAATAATTTTTTCTATTGAGGGTAAAAAGAAAATCAGACTCCCTGGTCAAGGTCAGACTGTCATTCATGTACCACGACAGAAGTCTGACCAAAAAAACTGTAGAACTGGATGTTCATTTGGTCCGCCCCATCTCACTTCACAAAGGAGAAAAAATGAGGCTCATTTTTGAGCTGAAAACTCAAATTCAGAATTTAACCTTGACCAGAATCTAGCTTCACACGTGCTATTTAGTGTTGTTTCTAGAGCAAAATGCCAGTAAAATTTATTAGGCTGTATTTATTTTGGATATAAAATATGTTATAAAACAACCTTAGGGACTATTATCAGCTGGGAAATCCACATACGTGTTCTAGATTTGAACAACTTCAAAGCAAACTGAATAAGCAACCCCTGTGTTACAAAATCAGATGGTCTCATCAGGCTATTTCAGACATTATGGCTGAAAATAAAGACCAACCAGGATGCATTTATTTCCAGTACACCTTGCCCAAAACATCACAGGTAGAATTTGGGAGCTGAAATAAGGTTCACATAGAAACTGGCCTTGGTTGTCACAAAACTAGTCACACATCAGTGGGTTCTTGATGTAATTTTCAATGACTGTATTGGAACAAGGCAAGTTATACTTGTGTTAGAATGAAGATGCCTTTGTGAATGTGGTTTGACAAATTTTTTTCTCAGTCCCTTTGGAGACTGAAATGGACAATTGTCAATTATTCTGTTGAATAGTAAATTTACCAATATCCTATAAAAGTAAGCTATGCAATATGCTAAACAGAGAACAAACTGGAAAGGCATTTGTAGGTAGAACTGGATTCTGCAACTGAAACGTAGATCATATTGGAAAATTACTGTAATTTATTGACTATTTTTAGCATAGGAGTTATTTTAAACAAGGGTACGTACTCATGCTTAGGTACTTGGTAAATCACCTACAGCTATATCATCTAACATCTGGCACCTAGAAAATATATAGACATAAAACTAATGGAAAAAACAAACCCTAACTGATGGCATTTCAGGGGTACATTCCAGAGTGAAATTTCTAGTTATTTTCTTTAGCAAGAGATTTTATTTTTTGGTAAATCATTTTTTTAGTTGTCTTTCTAGACTTCTACAATATAAGGATATATGTCTATCCATATATACTAATGGAGTATATTTTTATTTAAAAAATGTCCATGTCTCAGAAGGATTTAACCTATGAATAGAACAAACAGAAATTGAGGTCCTCTGTGTATTATAATAAAGTACTTTCAACGCTATCTAGATGGGTTCTTTTCAGTCAAGAAGATGACATTTAGGCATGAACCAGAATGTGCAAACATCATCCCAAGTTCACTGGCATTAATTCACAGGCCAACTGGAAATGAGAATATACACATGTTGAGTGAACACTTGACAGAAGACGCTGGAAGAAGCAGTGCGCACTGGTGGAATGGACTAGTGGCTCATGCTGGAGGATAAAGGACTTAACATACCAGAGGCAGGTACAAATATACAGTAACTGGGAAAATGAAATAATGCCTGAGAAAACAATAAAAAGAGCTAAGAAAACATTACGGAAGAAACATAGAGCATTCAACAAACCAACAGGAAAAATCTTCCATCAATTGACACAGGAATTTTATTTATTTGCAATGTGGACTTCAAAAGGACAATAGCCTTCTCTTTATCTCTCTCTTTACCCTCTCTCCTCACTTAAAAAGTCAATGGCACATGTACATATGATTGATACATTTCTATATTGAAATGCTACCTCTAGCCCTTCAATGCAAAGAGCTGGCTTTGCAAGTAGCTAAAGGGGATCATGGATATACCAGTGGTGGCACCGTCCAGTCAAAGGGAGAAACTTCCCACCTTGCAGACAGAAAACACGACAAGCCACGGGTGCAAGGGGCTGTGACTAACATGCAAGCGGAGACTCCATACCTTGATGTATGACTGGATGGCATGTTCCAGCTGCTCTTCATGGCACTTGGCCACGATGTCCGTCAGTACCCTGGAGAAACAAAGCTGTTCAGTGCCCTTTCTAAGAAGGCAGGGAACTTTTGGTTTTCATCGGAGTGCTTGGTCAACTGAGTGCTCTCTATTACTGAATGAGCAAATAAACCGATTTCAGATACCCCTCACCCCCAATCCCTCTATACTGGGTCTTTAAAATATATGACACCTGGGGCTTCCCTGGTGGCGCAAGGGGTCGAGCACTGCACTGTGGGGCTTCCATAGCCACTGCAGTGTGAATTCAATCCCTGGTCAGGGAGGGACCCACATGGCACAGTGCTCTCTCCTGCCTCACTCGCTGCTCCCCTCAGCAGTGTACTTCAGTAGATCTGCCTGTTCTGCTCCCCACTCTGTTTCTGATGAACCCTCTCACCTCCATGACTCTGGTCTGTATCCCAGCTCTTGTATGCATAAATAAAATCTTAAAAAAATAATAAAATTGAGCCTCCCTGGAACACAGCAGGTTGAGTGCCGCACTGTGAAGCATCCGCAGCACAGCAGTGCGAGTTCGATCCCTGGCCAGGGAGGGGACCCACGTGGTGCAGCAGACCTTTCCTACCTGGCCCGCTGCTCCCCTCAGCAGTGGATTTCAGTTGATCTGCCTGTCCTGCTCCCCACTCTGTCTCTGGTGAATCCTCTCACCTCATGCACCTCTGGCCTGTACCCCAGCTCTTGTGTGCATAAATAAATAAATCTTTAAAAAAGAATAAAATCTATGATATCTATTAGCCTTTCCCAACCCAGAAACTCAGCACTAATAGAGAAGTCATCTGTGACAGCTGCAGTGACACATGGGAGACGTTCTGCCCGAGCGGAATGGGCTCTTTTTGTGTGCACTTTTGCTAGTACTGTTTTCTTGGAAAAGGGATCATTTTTGTAACCTGATTAAAACATAAGATCTTTAATGGCTAATTAATGATCACATTCCATTTTGTAAGGACTTGCCTTCCAGCCTGCAGGCACGATGGATACTTGTGGGGAGAGCAACCAGGTTGATGTGTAGGATTTTATTTTTCCCTTAACTGGGGCAGGGTTTCAAGTAGTAGTGGGTGCAGGGCTGGAGTTTTTCACGCAGCTAACACTCTATTACTCCGTGGCTGCAGTGTTTAGGAACTTCTCAGCAGATCTATGCTGAAATATTGAAAGTCTTGCTGGCACAGACTTGCAAACCAATACTGAAAGAACATCAGCCAAAGGCACCGCCGGAAACTTAATCTGGAGCCAAAGTGGCTGTCTGAGGAACTATTTGGGATATTTGAATTTTCCAGGGCTTTCGGCTTGCAAAAAGAGGCAGAGGACTGATTTTGAAAAATGCTAATAATATGCCTGAGAGTTAGGAAGGGCCTAGAGTATTTCAATGTCAATAGTATATATATGTATTTTTAGAATTCTAGGAGTAATATATTTTTAGAATAAATATCAGGGGTATATGACTCAGTAATTCAAAACATTATCTCCATAAAGAGGACACTCCAGTTATCAGAGTTACCAGAAAGAATAATAATGGTGTAAGAATGTGGGCAGCACAGTCAGATTGAACTGAGAACAGTTAAGGAAAAATTGAAATTTTTTTTTAATAAAGACCTAATGGGAATGTGAGATGATACAGGCGCTCTGAAAAACAACTAGGCATTTCCTTAAAAACTAAATATTCAGCCCGCATACAACACAGCAATTGTACTTGTGGGCATTTATCCCATACCAGTTAAACCTCATCTCCACACAAAATCTACAAGCTGGGCACAATCCAGGTGATCTTCAAGCTGTGGTGTGGTAAACCCTATTATGGTATGGAGAATACTCAGAAATGAAAAGGAATGACCTACTGCCAGACAGAACCACCTCTGTGAATTACCAAAGAATTATACATGTGGAGTGAAAAAATCTGAGTCCAAAAAGGTTGCATACTTTTAAATATGTATGTATGTGCAAACATGTATTTAATAATCTATTATACATTCATATATACCTGATATACAATAATTTAATCTGCACACATATACTTAAAATTCTTAAAATGACAACATTTGAGGGCTGGAATAGATTAGTAGTTGTGAAGATTAAGGGGTGGGTGGGGATGAAACAGTGACATGAGGGATCTGTGGATGGAAATGCTCTGTACCCCGGTACTTCTGAACTTCTGATGCCAATGGCAATATCTGGATTGTGATATTGTCCTAAAGTTTTGTAAGATGTTACCACTGGAATATACAGGGCTACGGGAAACATGGGTCTCTGTATTATTTCTCACAGTTGCATGTGAAGCTTCAATTAGCTAAAAGAATGTTTAATTAAGGCACATATAAAAAAGTTACAAAGCATGTAATAAATATATATTAAAAATTTACAAAGCAGTCTAAAACTTTTCTCTATGGTAATAACAGATGATGCGAGTTAAGAATTCAAGAGTGAGAAGTACTTAAAACTGAGCTGGGGGCTCAATGAGAAGCTGCCTGATCAGGAGCCTGGACAGTGAGTACCTTCGTGTAACCACAGAGGACCCGGCCTGCACTCAGCTCGTGTGTGGGTACCTGGTCACGGTGGTGCTGATTTCATCTTCCTCATTCTGCACCAGAACCTTGAAAAGCTGATTCAAGATGATAGGCAGAAAGCTCATGATTGCTTGAATCTTTTCCACATTCAGTAAGTTCTATAGTAAATTGGCGGGGAAGAAAAAGGGCGCTGATTAGACGTAAGCACTTTCTGCTGGTTTTTTTAAGAACTTGAACATGAACACTGGCCTGCCTTTGTCTGTCTTTACTCTCCATTGTATCCAGCGTGGCAGACAGACATGGGGTGGTGTTGCAAGAGTAGGACATTTAATTAACGTAAAACCAATTGCTTCTGATTTTCCATTAATTTTATTTTGGAAAAACTGATCTTTGCATATTTTTTAATCAAAAGGCAGAATCTAGGAATTGTGGATTAAAACGCTTTAATCTCTGACATGATAAGGCACTTAAGACTCTCCCAGAAATAATTACCTCTTAGTTTACTATTCAGTGGAAAATGGCAAGGTCTCTTTGGCCCATTCCCGCCCTGGAGACCATGGAAATGCTTTGCTTGTCATGTTACCTTACAAGAGCGGACGAAATTCGAGGTAGGTGACTGAGACATATCTTTCTCCCTTTTTTGGCACTGTCGGAAAAATGCGTTCACATGGGGATCCTGCAATAGCACAGAAAAGTGTTGATGGTGAGACATCAGCTCTGCGGCCATTATGGCGATGGAGGGAAGCATTTCTGCAGGAGGGAGGCCCCCAGAGGGCCAAGGGTCTCATTTCCACGAGCTACGCGGACATGCAGAAGGTTGGAGGAATCACAAAGCCCACTTCTCTCCCCTCTCATTCTCATAAGTTTGCTCTTCTTCTCGGTCAGATGACAATGGTGGAGAATTTTACCTTTAATTCTTTTCTCTTTGTTCATCTTCCTGCTTATGTTTCTTCCATAGACTTTGGCGAATTTTCCTTACCTCATCCTAAGTATCCATGAGAATGTGTGCTCAGGGAACTTTCAGACACATGATGCCCAAGTAGGCAAAAAATTAAGTTGCCCACCCTAACATCCCAAGATAAAATGGACTTATTCTTTGATATGGGCTGATTGTGTCCCCCGACATAACCACATTGGAAGAAAAGATCTTTAATGATGTAAGTTAGATAAAATGAGGCAGTTGGAGGAAAGATCTTTAAAGATGTGATTAGGGTGACATGAGGCACTGGATATCTAATCCAATAGGACCGATACCCATACGCAACAGGAAATGTGGAGAGCAGAGCATCAGCAGAGGGGAGACAGCGAAGGTGCAGTAAAAAAACAGCCATCTACATGCCCAGGAGGGAAGTCTCAGAAGAAACCAGCTCACTGACCCCTTGACCCTGGACACAGCCTCCAGAGCGGTGAGGGAGTCAATTTCTCATTTTTGCTCCTCTATCTCTGGTGCTGAGTTATGGAGCCTGAACATATGAACATGCTCTTTTTCCAGAAGAGGCTGCACCTTGGAAGTTCCCTACATCAGTGCTGCAGGTGAGAGTGACACCATCAGGATGGGAGATACAGAATTTTGGGGAGGACGCACTCAGATGTTTGTCTGATGTTCTGTCAATGCCCAGAAAGTTCCATGTCTGTGGTGCAGTTTGAACCCAGGTCAGTGTATGTTCATGTGATATTTCCAGTTTCCTAGTTGTCATTACGCTTTTGACTATAGGCCATTGTTATTTTCCTCTCGAATACCATTTCATTTATCAGAATTACAGAAACTTTTATTGGAAGCAGACAGTGGCCAGGCCGTTGGCACACACGGCCAGCAGAGCAGAACCAAGGGAAGCCTGGCCCTTTCCTCTAGGGACCTTCTGTGAGACCAGAAGACAGGCCCTACAGGGGGGTTTCCACACACCCGAGGTGATCACCGCTCATCACCGTTCAAGCACTCCAAGGAGGAGAGGTGTCCCCCGGAGGCGACAAGACCACCCAGCATGTCTGTGGGGCCAGGGAATGGGGAGGGCCACTCGAGGAACTGGCATTTGAGCTGAGATCTGAAGGATATGGGAGCTACCAGGCAAGTGAGGGAGGCAGAGGGGGAAAGACCGAGTGTCAAAGGATCCCTGTGGGGTTTGTGAGAACTAACAGACAAGGCACCTGTGAGAGAGCCCTGGCAGGTGAAAACAGATGTCCTGTGGTGAGGAAAGACTAATAGTCCCTTGGGGTGACGAAGGTATGGAATGTGGAAATGCAGGATAAAGGTGAGTCTTGGTGAGTGAGAGAGACTTGGTTTTTTGATGAAACGCAGCTGAAGGATGAGAAAGAGGCTCGGGACCCTCTGCATAAAAACAGGATTTGGTAGAAAAGGTTCTTTTTGTGGGACTGGGCCAGGGTTGCTGGCATCAGAGGGAAGATGAGGATGTACTTAATGGACACAGGACTGGAGAGAAGGTTTCAACTGAGCTTGATGGACAAGGTGATTGAGAGAAATTCCGACCCACTGACTGTGTGGTACCTGAATGATATGATTTTCCTTAGCAACTGGATCAGGCTAGGGACAAAGGAGCATGCAGCAGAAATGCAGATACACACTACACTTACGAAGGGAAGCATGCATAATCAATGCACCCGACTGAACTGCATGGCTGTGCATCACTGCACCACGAAGTCCTCATGTCGCATTCCATGCAAGGGAAGCAGTGAGGCCATGATCGGTGATGCTAATCACATCTGTTTAGCATTTGCGTCATGAAGTATTTTCACATGCAGCTCATTTTGATCTTCACACAGCATAGAGATTTACTGTTACACTTTTCTAGTGAGGAAATAAGGACTCAGTGGTGAAAAGCCTCCCTCAGAGTCACTGGGCAGAACTAGACAGAAGGTGCCCTCAATGCAGTTCTGCTCCCCGTGCCCCAGTGTTCCCACCAGGAGAGCCCTGGGAAGCGCTAGGCACCCACCAGACCTGTTCTGAGATAAAGGTCCAAAGTCTTGATTTTGAACATTCCACATTTAAACACTTGGAGCTGTCCGCACTAAGGCAGTGCCGGCCAGGTCTGCTCGGTCTGCAGTGTCGCGGGCTGGGCTAAGGACATCCTGTCTCCTTTTCCCATCCCCTGCTCTTCTGACACTTTATGAGATGGCGAGTTTCTCTGGTATATGTGGGGGCACCTCCTGATTCCATGTGCCAGAAAAGATGCTGACAACTGGCTTACCTGAGTATTCACGGTGGACACGACAAATGTCGACACTTTGAAGAGTGGTTTGCCTCCATCCACCCATTTGACCTCACTCCCACCTTGCTACAAAAGGGAAAAAAGATTGTCACTCTGCGGCAATTTGAGGGAAAGAAGCAAACAGGTTATTTAGTCTGTGTTCACTTGCCATGTTCCTCTTACTTTACTCTAGAGAAGAAGCCAAAGAATCAAGACACAAACACATCTAGCACATTGGCAAACGGACTGATGTGCTACAAAGGACTCATTGTTAGTAGATCGTTTCTACTAGCCACAGACTAAACAGGATGCTTGAAATATTGTAGGGACGCGTGGGTCATAACTACCTCACCTGTCTGCATGATGGCTGGGTTAACTAGAATAGCAGAAACAATTGACATTTTCTTTCTCTTAATTATACGTCAGTAAATACCTTTCCACTGGCAGAATCCTGAAAGCTTAAATAGTTAGGAGGCAGGCTTGTTGCTACTGGGATGTTGTACTCTTGAGAAGCTATCTGATCGTGTTTCAGCAGGGGAAGCCAGGCGTATCCCACTGTGCAGACAAACAACAAAGAAAACTTTTGAGAACAAACCTCCACGGCGAAGAGCAAAAGTAAAGCTATTTATTATTTATGAATACTAAACTTCACTAAAAATTTAATAATTCAGGGCTTTTAAAATGAAAGGGCTTGAAGTTTCGTTCAATGTAGAGACCATCTCAGAGTGACCCCATCAGTACCTGAGGTTTCCAGAGCTTCCTTCTTCTTGGCATTCGCTTTGGCATTAATGTCACATGTGACATGATAAAAAGAAAACAAAATATGATGTTTCTCATGGAGTTGTGTTGGTAGCTCGATTTTCACCTGTAGTGAAAGAGAATAGCTGGACTGAGATCCCAGTCACTTGCCCAGGGCAAGCCAGACAAGCAGAGGCACCTTGACTTTTTAAAAACATTTTAACTGAGGGCCTTCCTGTGGTGCAGCGGGTCGAGTGCCGCACTCTGAAGCATCGGCAGCACAGACGCGCGAGTTCAATCCCCGGCCAGGGAGAGGACCCACATGGTGCAGCAGACCTCTCCTGCCTCCCCGCTGCTCCCCTCAGCAGTGTATTTTGGTCAATCTGCCTGTTCTGCTCCCTGCTCTGTCTCTGGTGAATCCTCTCACCTCCCGCAACTCTGGCCTGTACTCCAGCTCTTGTGTGCATAAATAAATAAGTCTTTAAAAATATTAAAAAATAACACTCTAACTGAAATCCAGGTCCATGGTGAATAGTTAGTGCGAGATGCCTTGATTTAATTCTCAATGAATGTTACTCCTGCTGGCCGCCATGTGCTCACAGGTGCGTATTTTCATTTTCTTGTGGTGGATGATGGTCACTTTGAAGACCTAGTGCTTCTCATTAGGCAATTCATTCTTTGGGAGTATGGAGTAGCTACACTCACTTGCGTACAAACACATGCAGACACGACTGTAGAATGTACACAAGACACAGGCTGAGGGCCCATCACCGAGGGACATAACTGAGTGAGTCCTCGAGGATGACGTGTGAGTGTTTCATGGGACTGACGAGAAATGCAGGGTCTAAGACATGGCCCCAGACATCTGGAATCAGGTTCTGCACATTAATAAGCGGCCAGCTGATTCATGTGCACATTGCTGAGAAACATGGAGGAGGAAATGAAGTAACAAGCCTGGAATTTATCCCTTTAAAAAAATGACGTGAAAACGTACGCAATGTGTTCGTGGGGTGACCATGTAATGGGCCATTTAGTGAAGGGGTCACGCTGTAGTTCTAGAAATAGTGCTTCTGAACAAACAAAAACTTGATACAGGCTGAGGGTGTACTTAATGAGGGGCATTCCGCTCCACGTTCCTGAGAAGAAATGACTTGAAATCTTCAACATCTTACACACTTTTCATTTTTCAAACCTCTGCCCCACGTGCTACTGAATTCTCTCAACTGCCCTGTGAAGTTATGTGGGGCACACAGCAGGAGAAGTGAGGGGACTCAGAGTCACTAGAGCATGGTTCTGTCCGAAGAGGGGCCACGTCTGCTGGTAACATTTCACATGGGACGCCCAGGACCCCACACAGGTGAGCTGTATCCAACTCAATCTCAGCAACTACATAGTTTCCAGAAAAGTTAAGTCGAATTAGGTGAAAGTGTCTAGTAGCTGGTGCATTAGACTCTCTGTGCATCTAGCCCAGCCGAAGACGGAGGTATCCTGAATTCGGAGGGCTTATACACATCCCTATTTTATCTTTATATCCAGTAGGCTGTTAGTAGATTGTAAAATATACAGTACCCAACCAAGCAACAGAAAGAGGTTCTTTTTCTTAGTCCAGGTAAAGAGTTCATGGGGATGCAAGTAGAACTCAAGAATTCCAGTTAACTAAGTTTTGACGCAAATGTTCTTCACTTAACGAAAGCCACAAATATTTACACTATGTTGTAACTATGCCCTGGGAAGAGTTTCGACCCATTTTTATAATTCATGTAGTCATTGCTTGCAATAATAAAGAAGGAACTAAAACCTTAGTATTGAATCTTCACTGTAGGGTTCATGGGCTGTTAGTTACCTGTATGTGCTCCTCTGAAAAAGCTCCTGGCTCTTACCAGTATTCTAGAAGCACAAAGGAGCAGGACAGACTAAAAGCTAGCGTAAGGAGTGAGAACATCCTTTTCATAAATATTTTATATTTCTACAGAGAATGCACCTTTCAAGCCTAGGGTCAACCCGTACTGCAAATATTCAGTGCTGTAGCAGTGGTCTTTTCTTTATTTCTTCACCTTCTGTCCAAATGTATGGGGAAAATTTTTCGAGAGTCTTAAATAGGTGTGGGAGAATGAGGGGAGAGGAGGCAGATCTGCTGTTTCTTTGGGATTTCTTTAATCAGTTTGAAAACAACGAATGTGTGCCAAAGTGTGGTACCAAAATGAATGAGTACCAAAGTGTGGTGGGCAGATGGTAGCTCCTGAAGGATGTTCTCCAAGTTCTGGTTCCCCCAGAACCTGTGACTGTGTTGCTCTTCCTGGTGAAAGGGGCTTTGGGGATGTGATTAAGTAACAGGGGTTGTGTTGGGGAGATGATGCTGGGTTACACAGGTGGGAGCAAAGCAAGCACAAAGGACCTGATCAGAGAAGTAGCACAGCCAGAGAAGTCAGGAGGGAGAGGAGGTAGGGGGCTGGTAGCGGCACAGGTCAAGGAATGGGGCTCCTCCACAGGCTGGAAAAGCCAGGCAAGGACTGTCCCTGACGTGCTGCAGGAAGGAGGCAGGCGTGCTGCCAGCTTGAATGGCCTGTGAGAACCATTCCAGAATTACCATCCCCAGCACTGTCAGATAATACATGTGTGTTGTTTCAGCCACTAAATCGTGGCCATCAGTTTCAGCAGCAACCGAATGTAAACAGTATGATGCTTTTAACTCACACAGCCCATCAGCATTAGTTCATACTTTTGCTTCATGGTTACAATTAAATTTTATCACTGCAACTGCTTGTCTAAGATTGTTTATCATCCAAGTGAGTATGTACAGCCATTCCCCATTTGTACATTTTTACGTGTAAGGTCGGAGTGATGCTTAGGCCCTGGAGTCACGTGGTCTGGGTCGAAGTCTGACTGATGCTGTTTAGTTGTGGGGTCTTGGGCAAATTATTTCTCTTAGTCTCAGTCTCATCCTCCATGGATTAGGAACCTGTGAGGGTTCACTGTGAGGGTCGGCTGGACCGGGCCAAGGATGCACAGGTAGCAGGTCAAACATTGTATGTGCGTGTGTCTGCGGGGGTGTTTTTAGAAGACATTAGAACTTGAACCGGTGGACCGAGGAAAGCAGATAGTTCCCCTGGTGAGCACCCCACTGAGGTCAGAACAGAACAGAAAGGTAGAGGAAGGTTGAGCCCCTCTACCTCTGACTTCCTGAGCTAGAACACTGGTGGCTTGTCTCCTGCCTTGAGGGCTCTAGCGCCAGGCCCTCAGACCCAGACTGGAGTCAACACTCCAGGCTCTGGTTCTATAATTTGAATTATGCCAATGACTTTCCAGGGTCTCCAGGACCCAGGAGACAGATGGCGGTTTAGTTCAGGTTCATCAATTGTGGTGGATCACAGATGGTCGGACTTCTGAGGCTCCTTAATGATGTCAGCCTGTCTGTCTGTCTGTCTATCACCTACCTACCTATCATCTGTCTTCTACTGGCTTCTACTTGCTCTGTTTCTCTGGAGAACGCTGACTAATTCAGAAAGTAATAACAGTAGCTGCTTCTCAAGCTGCTGTGGGTTAAGTGAGAGGATGCAGAGAGCATAGCAGGGTGCCTGGTGCCTGAGAGGAGTCGTGGGCATTGGCCAGGGCAGGTCTGGCTCTGCGCCATGTTCAGGATGAAGGGGTCCAAGCTCACGCAGATAAAAACAATAGTGCTGGTTCACTGTCTAGTCCTTTGTTCCTCCCATTATGACATGATAATGCTGCTATGGGTTGTTAACAGCTTTGTTTCACTAACCAATGAAATAGAGGAAAAATGAGTCTCACTCAAAAACAACAATGTTAAACAACATCACATTTTGGTTTTTTTCCCCTTTAATTTATATATATTTGACATCAATTGTAATCTCCATGTATTCCCCATTACCATATCACCAGTACACCATCACCTCAGTCCCCCGTGCTCCCAGCTTCTCTCAACCCTCTCCCTCCCTCCTCCCCACCAAGTGTCCCCAATTTGTCCTTGTCTTTTCATTTTTGGTTTTTGTGTCTTTTTTGTTATTATTATTATTATTGTTCTTATTCCTTACAATAGGTAAGATCTGGAAACAACCTAAATTTCCAAAAACAGATGAGTGGATCGGGAAGCTGTGGTACATACACATGATGGAATACTATTCAAAAAAGAAAAACTAGACGCAGTCATAGGAACATGAATGGAACTGGAAAGGATGATGCTCAGCGAAGTAAGTCAGAAGGCAAAAGAAAAATACCAGATGGTTCCTCCCCTAGGAGGAATATAAGGGAACATCACATTTTGAAAGATGCTCCTGTGCTGACAGGAATTTGGCATATTCTGGAGCAAGTGTCAGTGAACACAGCTCCCGCATCTTGAGTTGTCCTTCCTCTGAGGTGTCTCAGCGCTGACGCCCTCACCCAGACTTTCAGCAGTTGCTGGGGACCATGAGGCCCTTCCCTTACCTCGTCTGAGAAATCCGGATTCTGGGAATGGTGCAGGACTGCGGTGTAGGCGGCTGAGGTGAAGAGGGGCCCGCCGGGTTTTCCATAAATACACTGTTTAAAAAGTTATGAGGTGAATGATTATGAGAGTCTGAAATTAACCCTGAGCACAAAAAGAATCACAAGTCTTTAGTTACCAATCCTGGGACAAGATGAATTCTCTGGTAATCTGCCTGGCTGAGCTGACAAACAACTGACCTTGAACTTCTCCCACCCCCTGCGCTGTGTTAATTACACAGTGGGTGCTGCTGGAGAAAACCTGAGGCCTTTCCCTCATCACGTGGCTATGTCTTCAGGGCCGAGCACCTGAACCAGCTCACTGCCTAGCTTGGATGACCTGGTTTGTTCAATTCTGATCCTTGCTCTTGAAGGGACCCAGGCAATCTAGTCTTGGTCTAGAATTTAAGGCAGTCAGTCCTGGGTGAGTACATGGCTTGCCTGAACCCCGGCCCTTGACAGGCTGGTCCCCAGAATGCACCTGGAGCTGGAAGAGCAGGCCTGGCTCCTAGTCCCAGGTGCGCTCCTCTCCGAGCCCCAGCCAGGCCAGGGGATGGGCTATGGCACTTTGTGGTCATGCAGCCTGACACTCAGGCCCCTCTTCTGGAGTCTGCTCTGTTTCTCTGTGATGCTTTGGAGGGCAGCGGGGCAGGGGACCCACATACCTGCCATTGCTCCCCTTTTCTAGACTTCACCCCATCAGCACTGCTCTAGCAGCCTGGGGGGTTTCTCTTTGGCACTGCCTTCGTTTGCTTGATAACTGTATTTCACTTTTTTTTTTTCTCCTGATGCTAATGCTGTGACTGAAGCTGGAACCCGTGGATGCTAAAAGTGGCTCAAGACCCTGAACGACTCTTTCTCTTCGCAATGCCTGATGCATCTGATCACGACATTGGTCACCGTCCTTCCGAATGATGCTACCAACCTGGCAGCACACAGAACACAGCTGGCCCTGGCAGAGGCTTTAAGGGATTAGCTCAGATAACTGTGGGGAGTAGGTAGACATTAATTGTCATTTTTTGTCTCATTCCTCTGATTCTGCAAAACTGGGATGATCTGGTGTCAAATCCACTGAAAATAAATTTCCTCTCTATTTAGAGGTAACTTTATTTCTGTTTGAAGGCCCTAAAATAAAAACAGCATAATAACAAATAATGAACTCTGCAAAAGGGCCCCCAGTTGCAGTTTTATAGGTTAAAACTGCACAGATCACATAAACCTTATATTGATCTAGTTAAACCTTATATTGATCTAGTTAAATCATGTGCTCAGCAACCAGGACCACCTCCCAGAGAGGCAGTCCACTGGGACTGACCACTGTGTGTCCATAAATGTCTACTATCTGGGGCAAGCCCGCTGCACCAACTGGAAGGCCAGCACACCCAGCCCTCCTGCCCACGAAGGACGGCTGGGATGTGGCATTCTGAGCGAAGGATGCTGAATCCAGAGGCAGGCTAATCTTTGCAAAGGGCATGGTCTTGCCAAGGGAAGTCTTTGCATTCATTTTACACCAGAATGGTTTCTGTTTTTTCAAATCACTGAAAGCTAAGCTAAGTCACAGACTGGTATTTCTAATGGAGCTAGCTAATGATGACTATTAAATAGTGTACACTTTAGGAATCTAAAGCAGATGTCTCCAATTGCTCCTCGTTCAACCCCACTCAAATAAAAGGTCCCTCAGTGGAGAGAAGCGAAGCCCCTGCCCTCCCCCTCTCCCCCGTGCTCTGTCCTCTTAGAACCTGGCTCACCTTCACAGGCTTGGCGCCATCTTCATCAGAATTTTTGAATTCGATGCACACAGTTATATTTCGTGCCTGAAATCACAGCCAGGGAAAATGGAAATTGTAATTTCCTGTTAAATAACACCCAAACACAATCCAAGAGCCTAAAATAAGTAGCTTCTAATTAAATGTGAAAAATGTACAATACCCAACATTTTCATGTGATATTATCCATAGTGCTCACAAATAAAAGGGGCAATGAGAGGTTATTTAACAGAGAAGAAAAAACTCTGATCAAAAGGGGGCAGGCATGCTATTTCAGGGTATCTTAAGAAACCAACAAAAAAGTCTAGAACATAATTATTTAGCATTGACTTCAGAAAGGATAATTAACATGTTAGAAAACTATGGGTTCTTCAACACTTTTAAGGCGAAACACATCATTTTTCTGATTTAGCACGTTTTCCAAAAGGTTTTCGATCCCAAAAATGTTGTCGTATAGTCATTTGTATCTTATCTTACAAGAAATCATTTAAATGTGGTTTAATTGGGGTGGAGAGAGAGGACAGTGTCTCAGAAATGGAAATCCTACCTTGTTAAAACATTTCTGACTATCATACTTGAGGTGTTTGGGGTAGATGTAAATTTGATTTTTGTATACTCTGTAAGGACGGCAGTACTTTGTTGAGTCATAAACAAATTCTTCCACCTCCACTGTGGGTTCTGGCTGAGCCGTCACATCGAAAGGCTTGACGGGGATAAAGGACGATGTTACACAGTCTTAAAAAATCAGAAAATAAGAGTTTGTCATTTAATATGGTTCTTTTGAACTGAGAAATAGTTAACATATTTAAGATGAATCCACTCAAAACAGACACTACGTGCTTGTGTACTAATGTAGTATACATTACATACTTGTATACTAATTTAAGTTAAAATATGTTAGCAGAAACTTTCGAATGATAACCAAGGCATCTACTGAACATCAAAATTGATGAATCAAAAAAGTGGCACTACTCCCAGATGGATCTTAACTATTTTGTATTAAGTTTTATATAAAATGAAATTTTTTTGTTAATGTATCTCTGAACATACAAACCAGGTTTCACAGGGTGAACTCGCTGGATTTTACTTTAACACTAAAAATAGTACACACATTGATAGAGGACAGAACAATCTGTTTAATAGTTCTATGACAGTACCAGGTGGATTAATAGTGATTTTCTTTATGAAATGAACTGACAGAAAAGTCTGAAGTCCTCGCTTCATTATTAGGTACATTTAATTTTAATTTAGTTTTTATAAACTTTTAATATCTAATCTTATGGGAACAGCCTAAGATTGGGGGGAAAGGCCATTAGGGATTTCAAAATCAAAACTTCTACCACTAATAGTTTGGGGTTGAAGTTGTAGTACTAGAAGATCACAAGACTTCCACCTTCTTTTATCCCATCTGGAATCCTTCTAGGGTCAAAAAATGCAAGATGGCTAGCTAAATATATTTGGGGAATGAGATTACAGGTTTTCTAAAAAAATCAATTCTAATATTTTAATTATTCAAATTTCTCTAATGTCCTACAGTTTCTTCGAAGAGAATATTTAAGCTTTCTCTTTGTTGTTTTCCTCTTCTACAGGTGACAAAAATCATATCCCACACGTCAGGTAGAGGAATAGCTTAGATTTTCCTCTGCTTTTTCAGACCAGTCAATACAAAAGTGCTCTGGAATCAGCATTGTCAGAACGCTCACTGTATGTCCTAGAGAGTTACTCATAGAAAAATTATAAGGATGAAAATCTTTTTTTTTTTTTAAGATTTATTTATTTATGCGTACAAGCACTGGGGTACAGGCCAGAGGTGTGTGTGGGGGGTGAGAGGATTCACCACAGAGAGCGGGAGCAGAACAGGCAGATCAATGGAAGTACACTGCTGAGGGGAGCAGCGGGCACAGCAGGAG
>JAGFMF010011501.1:19758104-19770009 GCA_019455555.1 Galemys pyrenaicus
CCTCCCTGGCCAGCAGCAGGGATTGAACTCGTGCTGCAGTGGCTGCGGTTTGCTTCATAGTGTGTTGCTTAACCCACTGCGCCACCAGGGAGGCCCAAGGATGAAAATCTTAACGGTGCTAATGATAATTCAAATCTCCTGTGAAAATAGTTGTCTCCCTGTTTGCAATTCACTTCAGATGCCATTCTTCATTCTTGCACCACTAAAAGCATCTCAGAGTAACAAAACGAATCAATCTCACTACTTAAGAAATAAATTTTGAAACATTTATAAGTTATAAAAGCCTCTTCTGAGAGTCAACCTTTCACAGACACAAATAGAACTTTTGGACACGTTCTGAAAAGCATAAACTGCAATGAAAATAAAAATTGTCCCAGTTAACATTACTGCTTGGCTGCCGGTGTGGCTCTTTGCAGTGTGCCCCTGGCACCTCACAGAGTGTAGAACTGGCCCTGTCTTGGGTCAGAGGAACTGGAGAGAATGTAGATTGTCCCATTGTGGCCTATATTTTTGTCAGTCTTTCTGAAGCTGACTTTCCTCATTTGAAACTCTTCAGGGCTTTGGAGATTAAATAATACAGCTTAATACTCTGTTGGATTTATGGTGCATTCCATATATATTAGAGTTCCCTGAATTCTAATAGTACCTCTCTGACATATTTACAGTCAGTCTTTTTTTTTTTAGTTTATTTTTAAAATTATATATGTATATTTCCTTTGTTTATATATTTTTGACATCAAATGTAACCCCATGTATTCCCCATCACCATATCACCAGTGCACCATCACCTCAGTCCCCTGTGCTCCCGTCTGCCCTCAACCTTCCCCTTACCCCCTTCCCATCAAGTGTCCCCAATTTGTCCTTGTCTTTTCGATTTTGTTGTGTTTTTTTTTTATTATTATTATTATTACTATTCTTTTCCTTGATCCTTATTTGGTTCTCTTATATTCTTCCTAGGGGAGGAACCATCTGATTTACAGTCTGTCTTATGGATAAATAAGAAGCCCCAGATCTCTATAGGGTAGTAAATTCCACTAATTCAAAACTGAGGGGAAACACCCCCAAATCTTTGTAAACTTTGTAACCAACCAACCAACCAACCCACCCACCAATCAGCCAGTCAACCAATCAACAAATCAAATATTCAAAATTCTAAATATTCAAATATTCTAAAAGCAAACCATGACAGCATGACCATACTTGGATGCTCCAAAGGAATGTTGTCAACTGCTATATCCAGGCTCCCAGGGATGATCTGAGTTTTGCTTATTCTGTCAACCCTGTGAAAATATGCCAGCACAGAAACGCATGGGCAGAATTATCAAAATTGCCAAAGAAAAAAATAGACAAGTATAATTTTCAATTTGATACATGTAAACAGTAGAGCTTCAAATGGTCTTAGGAATGGTTTCATTTCACTAGCTTTATTTTGAAAACTAAAATTTATGTGGTATTGCAAATAAAAGTAAAATCAGGTAAGGGTTAAGTTATAGATATTCTGGAGAACATTTTAAATTTATTTGCACCAACTTCAGATAAATGGTCAAATGCAATCATATGTGTATATATATGCAGATTTTATTAACGAAAAACAATAGTATTAGTTTGAATTGGCTCAAGTGATTGACTTTCATGATGAGTTGTAAGAAATGTTGAGAGCAAGGATGGTAACTCTGCTAGGTGGCCTGTTCCTTTTATTTTATTTTTTTAAAGATTTATTTATTTATGCATACAAGAACTGGGGTAAAGGCCAGAGGTATGGTGGGGGTGAGAAGATTCACCAGAGACAGAATGGGGAGCAGAATAGGCAGACCAACTGAAGTATACTGCTGAGGGGAGCAGCGGGTGAGGTGGGAGAGGTCTGCTGCGCCATGTGGGTCAGCTCCCTGGCCAGGGATTGAACTCAGTGCAGTGCTTAAATCCTTGCGCCACCAGGGAGGCCCCAAGAAGGTCTGTTTCTTTCTCTCTACTAACAATCAGGGAGTCTTTCCTGACTGGTTCTTCTGGTTCCTTCCACCCTTATAAAATGAATGCATGTGCTCTGTTACCACCCAGCCCTCCATCCACACCCACTCCAGTTCTCATGTCCTTGCATTTCATTCCTTCCTGCTCTACTGAAACCTTCTCATCAATTTTCTTCCATAAGTAGGCAGAGGAAGCTGATGACATTTTCAAGTTTTGCCCTAGAAGGGGACCTACTTCGAAAGATGATTAGAGCTTGCTCTCTCTAACCTGTGAGAGCTGATTGTTAAATTTTCAGTTATTTTGCCTGAAAATTGTTAAATTATAAAGTGATAGGAACTTACCAATAAATAAATATTAAACACAAACGTAATTTGTATTCCATATTGAGCATTTACTACTATGTTTACTCTGTGCCCTTGAGATTTTCATCTCTCTGTACAGTGGAAATGGGTGTGACATGCTTCCCAGATCTATGCTGAGTGGTGCTCCACTGGCAGCTTGAAATCAATGCAGGGGCAGGAGAATTTACACCACAGGAATAAGTCAGCAGCACACATCAGTTTTTTTCTCCCTCTGGAGAGTCAGCTGGTGATATTTATTGGCATACTCCTGAGAATGGTGGTCAGGGGTATGAGGCATCCGTGAACCACTTCAAGTGTCACCAGAATGGCAGTGGGGTTTAGGGTGCTTTCCAGCTGCCATATTGATAACTTTGTAATACACTGATAACAAGGGTTCTGTGAGAGCTTGGTATTTCCCTGTTTAGATGAGATCACCCCAGAATCACCCCCAAAATCCCTGCATTATGACTTTCATGCTCATTGCACTGGCACAAAAGGAAAGAGGAAGAAAAATTTCTACTTGAGGCTGCAGTAGCTTGGAAAAGTCTTGGTGGGGGCTTTTGACCAGGAAGCGGGAGAATTTAGAGGCAGGGGAGCTTTTCCCATGTAAGGAGTGATCTTGTAGGAGCCCAAGAAGGGGATATTTGTTCAGAGCTTCCTTCCAGGTTTTACTTTTCACTTTTATTTTGTTTACAAAGATTTACATTTTGTCCTCCCTTCTACTTTGTAGACAGAAACATATCCCCTACTGAAGGCACAGAAGCTATTAACCATACTTATTTCATAGTAACTTATTATTTTATAATTTTGTTAAATTAATTTATAGGAGATTGTTGATTCTTAGATGGGAGAGACAGTTAACTTTGGGGAAAGAGGCAGAGAGTAATCATGCGTGAATGAGGAGACTTAGATAAGTCATTCGTCAGGAGCGATCTTATTACCATCATCAGATGTTGACTATATGGCAATTCATTTAAAAATAGTGGGGCTTTTTTATTTTTCTTCTTTTAGCACTGACTTCCATTTTAGCACTGACTTCCAATTACTGTATTTACTGCAACTCTTTGCTCTGCAGCATTTCAAAGTGTGATTCTAAAATTCCTTAACAGAACCTCCCTGGCGGTGCAGGCGGTTGAGTACCGCACTGTGAAGCATCGTGTCATAGCAGCGCAAGTTTCATCCCCGGCCAGGGAGGGGACCCACATGGCATAGCAGACCTCCCCTGCCTCACCCACTGCTACCCTCAGCAGTGTATTTCAGTCCATCTGCCTGTTCTGCTTCCCACTCTGTCTGGTGAATCCTCTCACCTCCCGTGACTGTGGCCTGTACCCCAGCTCTTGTATGCATAAATAAATAAATTTAAAAAAATAATAGAATTCCTTAACACTCCTCCTACTGAGAGGTTCCCATGTCCCTGTCTCTTGAGTGTAGACCTGGTGACATCTCGACAGTGTATTATCTCAGACAGACATGGGAGAGCTTCTCCTTTAAGAAACTGGCAGTGATCACTTTCTGTTCCGTGGGACTTACTCTTAGAACCCGGTCACTGTGGTCTGGGGAAGCCAAAGGATCTCCTGGAGCTCCCATGGAGAGCCTTCCAGGAAGAAAATCTTGGTCTTCAGCCCATAGCTCCAGCTGAGCTCCTTGTCAACAGCCAGTATATGCTGCCAGCTGTCACAGTGACAGTGACCTCCCCGGCTGACGTCGGGCGTAGAAGTGACCAACTTTTACCCAGCTGTGCTCAGACCATGGGTTCAAGAGAAAAGTGATAATATTATGTTAAGTCACTTAATTTTGGGGTGGTTTGTTGCACAGTGATAGACAACTAACTTAGTTTAATACTTCATACTCCTTCCAGATAATTCCTACTGGTGACATCATTTGGGCATAGGTGAGGTCATCTGCACAGAAGCTGCAGAAGTAACACATTAATTAAAAGTACCATTGTGGTGTCAATTTAAAGAGTATATCAAATATCCTACCTTCTATAATCTGATACTAGTTTCAGTAGATCCTCCGCTGAAATCTTGCTACTTTCTTGTCTATACAGTGGTGAAAATCTTGAGTCTCTGTCCACATTTCCCTGGTTGTCCTTAAAGACTGATCTGAAAAAACAAACAAACAAATAAACAATAAATTTCTTCAGGTACCTGAATATTTTTATGGGGTGCATTTATAAGTTGACAAAGTTGATGCACTTTCCCGTTTACAATTTTAGAAACTCTGGGAACCTACAAAAGACAAAATGCCTTTTCAACAGAAGTTTTATTTACACAGTATTCTTGTTATCTTGAATTTCTTGTTTTAAACCTGATCTCTACAGTGACAGCCTCTCATGCTAGAACTAAACTTATTTATGTCACACACTTAGTCACTGAAATCAAGACTTTGGAGTATAAGGGAGCAGAGAAGAACAGGAACACGTGCCATTCTTCTCTATCAGTTCCTCAAGACATCTTAACCCTGAGAGAGCTGGGGCGACTACACTTCAGGTGGTACCAACAGAATTGCAGGAAAGAGGGCCTCCCTGGTGGCCAAAGGCTTAAATCTCAGTGCTATCAAAGCTAAGGCCTGAGTTTGATCCCCTGGGCCAGGGAGCGGACCCACGTGGTGCAGCAGACCTCTCCTGTCTTGCCCACTGCTCCCCTCAGCAGTGGATTTCAGTGGTTTCGCCTGTCCTGCTCCCCACTCTGTCTCTGGTGAATTCTTTCACCCCCCGCACCTCTGGCTGACACCCCAATTCTTCTACGCAAGGCAAAAAAGAAAGAATTACAGGAAAGGGTTGAGGTTGTGTATGAGGGTGTAGAGGGCAATTTGATACAGCTTCATGGAGATAAATGTCCTAACCTCGAGAACAGATGCAAAAATAAAATGGAGAATACTTGAGTCAGAATTAAATAAAGAAAACATATATTTAATATATATAGTCATATTTTACCTTCCTTGATCTACCTCAATGGAATACACAATTTGGTTAAAAATATTTGAATTATTGCCATCTAAATGATATCATGATGTCAGACTAAGATGTACTGACAGGGATGTACACGTAGCAGGCATATTGTTAGATTTTCAGCCTCACTGTTCATCATACTCTGTGTCCATCAAGGAAAATTAGACCCAAGTGCGACAGATTTTTCTTCAATGTTAAAGAAATGCTGAATTTTATTTCTTCTAACTTAAGGGCCTTCCTTAGAATATTTTATCACTCTTCAACTAGGGGTTCAATACCCAAGCTGAAATAAGCTTCAGTGTCAAATAATACAGAAAATGGGCTGGGAATTTATCAAAATGGTATTTTTAGACTCCTTCAACCTTCCCGTTTTTTCCTGTTAAGCAGAGAATGAAGGTTAAAAAAAAAAGCCCCCATCAAATGATACTGGGGAAACAATGGCATCATGCACACGAAGATGATTTTAATCATCCTAAATATTACACTGGACTTTTGTCTTTTTGACCTTTTGACACCCAGTGACACGGGACCCAACCAGGAGGAAGCTCAGGTGAGTGTGAGTGGTCGTTTACTTCGTGAACTAGTCATTTCGAATAGAGTGAAAGATGTGAGTCGTAGGATTCAACGTTGCTCTTCTCCATAGGTGTGTCCTGGAAATGCCTTCCGTGTGGGAATGCGCAGTAAAGAGAACAAAGACCCCAGCATCATGGAGATGCTGCTGGCAGAGCTGGGCACCTCCTTGGTAAACGTGCTCCCGGCTGTTCTGTACTGATGGCCTCGGGATGGCCGGGACGCTGTGTCCACTTCCAGCAGCCACAGTGGAGCGATGACCCAAATATTATGAGGGTCTCAGAACCAAGACAGTGGGAATCAAAGGAAGAAGTGCCCTGTTTAGCCTCTAGAAAGGAAGCTCAGGTGTCCCTGAGGGCTCTGTTCATAAGCAGCATGAAAAGCTGTGGCGTGCAGAATGAATTAGACCATTTTGCGTGTGTTAGTAGAAGACAAAATGTAGTTGTCGGGCAGCTTAAGCATACTTTAAAGAATGAAATATCGAACCAGGGGAGCTATAAAAAGGCAGAAGGAACCATGAAGGGTGCACTCGAGTTTCCAGCCCTGGAAAGATTCAAACGGAGACTGGACAAGCATTTCTTGGGGATGTGGCTGTCAGTTGGGGACCCTAAAATAGCAATTGTTCTGCGTGCCTTCTATGAGCGTGTAGCTACAGGAACACATCTTTTTTTTCTTATTGTGGTTTCCATTAGTTTGAAAGAAAATCCAGGGTTGTGTGCCGGCTCACTCAGAATGTCACATGAGACCGAGCAAAAGAAATTACCTGGTGTGTACCAGGGGCTCTGGGGAGTCCACTGACCCACACAGCACATTTGGACGGTCGATTTCTCCAGATGAAGGTGTATAAAATACCCTCTGCAGCCATCTGGATGTGTTCGCTACCTACCCCCAAGGATAATTCCTTTTTTTTTTTTTTGGCTGTAAAGTGACATTACATCTGGTGTGAAAAATAAGAACTTGCTCCACAGTCCCTTCGGATAAGGCACTCAAAGTGATGAGTCTTTGTGTGCTTTCTTCAGGTGAGATGTAAGCCAAATTGTCAATTCTACACCTTGGAATGACAGTTGATTTTAAAGACCAGTGAGCTAGATTGTGAGACTGGCTGCAATCTAGAAAATGCAATCGAAAGGATACGCATCCAGAGAACCAGCAGGGTCCTAAGGTACCCAGGTATGTGAACGAGGTGGGGCAGGAGGCCGGTACATGTCAAAGTGACAAGAGGGGTAACGAGCCTCTGCTGATTTGACTGACGTCTATTTGAAGCAACTTCCACATTGCGGAGGGGAAGTTAAAATCTTCCTTGGCTGGATCTTGTAATTTTACGTGTGTGATTAGAAATGCCAAAGTCCAATGTGAAAGCTTTAGAATTCTACTGCTGGTCATTTTTCTCAGTTGCTGGCAGCGCTCATGCAAATATGAATCATATATTTATGTAGGTGGCGGGGGAGACTGTTTCCTACCCTACCACCAAACCACTAGTCAGGCACTGAAACAGCACGGGCTTGTGGGTTTCTGGCTTTCCTGCCCAGATGTAATTACCTCAATCATCTGAACTGGTGTCAGATCACTTAGAAATTTCATCTTTCTGTGGTCATATTTTCCTAGACAACTTCAAAGTGAGATGGTTCCTTTTTTCCCTAACAGTTCAGTTTCTTTCAATAATGGGTCACTGAGTTATGTCTTTCTCTCACACTCTTCTTCACTCCCCAAATTTACCAGCAAGGGGATGTGCCAATGTGACTATGATCTCCAGATGTGACTTTTAATGCGAACCACATTAGAATTTTGATTTCTCATAACGGTGATCTTTCATTGGGTACCTGTCTGTGCTCAGCCCTGCAACAGCAGCTCATCATTCCTTTGTCGCATGTACTTTTAAAAACTAGGCGAAGATCATCTGTAAGTTCTTGTCTAATATCACTTGGTCAGTAAACAGAGTTGAGATTTTGCACCTGGCTCTAGCTCTAAAAATGCTGGCTTCTAAGCCTGCAGAACAATGCTGGATTCTTAAAGAGAAGAGGTCTTCAAAACTGATTCACTGCATCAGAGTATTTCACCTTAGCCAGTGGACCGCTTCCTCTACTTGCCCCAACAGGTTTTTTGGGTGGGAATAAAGTTGATCAAGATGAAAATAAATTGGACCAGTGAATTATAGTAAGTTATCTGCTCTCTTGAAGTTTATGACCTTTAAAAACTATCAAATTCATCATAAAGGTCTCTGTCTAGCGAAAGAATATCCTTTTCAAACAGAGTATCCTACTTGAACCTGTTAAGAGAAAGAGAAAAGGAAAGAAAGTGATATTTCTGATCTATTTTATGCCACGTGCTTTTGCACTGACGTGGCAGGTGGCACCTAGGAGGTGGGTGCTGTGGCTTCCTGTGGAAGTGGGATCGCTGAGAGCAAAGAGGAAACTTGCCCACAGCTGCAGCCTGAGTGGGGTGCAACCTGGACCATGCTTGTGAAGCCTTTCTTCCTTACTACAGGGTCACCTAAGGACAAACTAATTCCCAAAGACTGTAGGAACCAACCTCACCATATGTCCCCTGCCACACCTACCAGCCCCAACTTTAAGAGCCTCGAAACTATAATATATATCTGGTCACCCCCATCACTGGATACTGTGAGATCTGAAAAAAGTAAAACTAACAGGTTTTCTCTGCCCTTTGGATTGTAAAGTTCCTGCCATTGGGACAATATTGTCAAGATTCAAATAAAATAATAAAGAGGCTGCTACATCTTTCTAGTTGATTTGATTTGCACATTATACACTGCTGGCCCCTTATATCCATGAAAGGCTTCTGCCTTTAAGAGCATCTTCTACTAAGAAGTGGCTGAGAGGGACAGCCATAATTTAGCAGATTCAAAGAGTAGAATTCGCTCTTGATGCAGATGTTGCATGTTGAGGAGGATGATTCTGCAATCAGTGCCCATGTAACTCAGCACTTCATCACAGTCAGCTGGTACTGATAAAGCTGGCATGCTAAGCAGCGCCAAAATCAAGGAGCTTAAATGATTCATTTAATGGTTTCATGAGGACGTCCATATATAGAGCTCTACGCGTAGATGAAAACACAAGATGCATAAGAAATCATGGCGCAGCCCCCTTGCTCTCAGGAATGACTGACGGCAAAGTACCTGATGAACAGTCACATCTTTGATCTGATGCTGCCAGGAACCCCTAACATACCCGGTCATGCCCACAGGGCATATGTCATGACCTAGTCTACTGTGAGTTGTCTCAATAACTTGGTAAGCCATCTTTCAGGGGAGTTCAAGGTGTTTATGAAGATGAACACATGAGCATTCTTCTCGGCGTTGGTATGTTAAAAAAAAAAAACAACACAGCAATGTTTGTATCAGAAACTTCTCATCAGACTATAAATGCATTTCTGTTCCACCCGTTGCAACTCTCCTCCTACCTCACTGCCCAGGCAAATGGCATCCGATATTTCCCCAGCTTGCTGCAGAACTGCCTATTGGATTTTAGTATCTTCTGTGCATACTGCAAAAAAAGGATAAAAACATTGTTTAGACAGATCACTTTCACAAACTGCACATGTATACTGACCAAGAATACTTACACTTTGAAATTTTCCTGAATGTTTGCTTCACTATTTTGTGACTATAACAAGAATTATATGGACAAAAATTGTTAAGTCATCAACCCATTATGACAGCATTTCTTGAAAGCAACAGAAATGACTTCTAGAAACCCCTGGCTGTACCTTGTTGGAGTCAGGGTTCTTAATATAAGGCTCAGCTCCACTAGCGATGCTTCCTGTCAGCACTTTCTCAATTTTGGCCACCAGAACAATTTCAGAATGTGGATTGCTTACAGAAAATATAGCCTAAGGGCAAAGAAAACAACTAATAAGCATCAGGAAACCAGACTGAAGACATTTGCAAGATTCCACTGTCTTTAAAGAGCAGCTTTAATGGAATTTTTTTGGGGGGGAGGACATTGCTATTTTTATGTAATTGGTAAGAACAATATGGAACAAGAATTTTCTGTCTCATCATATGGAAACCCAAGTGCAACCTGCTTTGGAAATTTCAGCCATTCCTCTGGAAACCCCCTGACGCAAGGCTCCTCCGATTGTCTGGGAGTGACAGTGTCGATATTTCCATTTTCCAAGGGCAGGGATGCCCCAGACAGCATCTGCCTGACGGTCGTGTGGTTTAGGTCCATGTGGAAATCAGCAGAAATCTTCCTGCTGTCTCTGAGGTCGTAAAGGGCCACATTCACAAAAAAAGGTTCAATCTGTAGAAAAAAAGAATTGATGGTTTTGATATAAAACCATTAAACATGTAATGGCCTCTTCAGTAGATAATTTAATGAGATGGTAGAGAAAATGCTTCCATGTATATGTAGTTTAATATTTCCATGTACAACATAATTATATATTCTAAATACATCTCATAAAGCCTCAATACATTTAATACATACATCTATTTTAGCTGTAATACATCTAATCTAATATAACCTGCACTTGGGCCTTGAGTAACATGGAAGATATGGGCACCAAGCCCAGCACAGCTGAAAATCTGCATATAACTTTAGTCAGCCCCCAGAAGCCACAGTTCTGCACCGAAAGATTCCATCAAGCACCATCCATGAATGCAGATCCCATGGATAGAAAACAATCTGTGTATAAGTGCTGTTGTTCAGGGTCAACTGCAGTTAAATAATATTCGCATATTAAAACATGTGCTATAGTATATGTTCGTAATACATACTTACATGAAAAATAAATTGCATATATAATATTATAAAAAGTCCCCAGAATCCTTTCCTCCAGCAGGTGCTACAGACCCCAGGACTGTATTTCACTGGTTTCTTCATTCTCAATTATTGCCAAATATTCTTTCATATGTTGTACCACATGTACGATTTTGCCTTTCTAGTTATTTCCCCTACACTTTCAAAAAATACTGCCATCTCATGTGCCTTATTGCTTCCTCATAATCACACATACAGCATACTTTTCTGGGCAGTTACATCCCACACTGATGTTTGATTTTCAGAGTTCAATATATCAGGAGCTCACAAAGTCAGCTACCCCATTCAATGCCTGCAACGTTAACCTGTATTCTGGCCATGTTGGGCTCTGCTGGTTTCCACCACTATAAAGTCACTGTATTCCCTTTACTAAGAACGTTGCACTTTCTGAGATGTAGTATGAGATAACCCCAATGTCCTGCTGCTCATCCAACCAGACCCACCTGATAACTCTTGCTGGGATCAAGGACCATGGTATGGTTCTTCTCCTTCATTGACTTACTCATTCATTTATTAGTAAAAATGCAGACTAGTGCAGACTAGACAATTTCATTCAATAGCTTTCAATGTCTTCTAATTGAGAACCATTTACAGTGACCCTCAAATTGCCCCAGATCTGGCTAAGGGCACAATCTTCAAGGTAACTCCTGTATTTTAATGGCAGGGATGCATCATTTCTTGAGCACTTCTTTACCCAGTAAGATGTTCTAGGATTATTTTGCACATTCCCTGCCAATTTCCATAGAGCCTGATTCTTTTTAGTGAGGGTGACATCTAGGTGTTATGCTCATTTTACTGGGATACACACATACACAAACACTCATATATGTATATATGACAATCACATTTCTAACTATTTATCTCTATTGTTACATGGACAGCCATTAAAATCTTCTGATAGCTTCATTTCCATTCCAAATCTTCAAGAGTTCTTTTCAGCCTCCCCCCTACTTGTATTTATATTTCCTCTGCTAGTGGAAAACTGAGAGGAAGGAAGGAAAGAAGGAAGGAAGGAAGGAAGGAAGGAAGGAAGGAAGGAAGGAAGGAAGGAAGGAAGGAAGGAAGGAAGGAAGGAAGGAAGGAAGGAAGGAAGGAAGGAAGGAAGGAAGGAAGGAAGGAAGGAAGGAAGGAAGGAAGGAAGGAAGGAAGGAGGGAAGGAAGGAAGGAAGGAAGGGAGGGAGGGAGGGAGGGAGGGAGGGAAGAAAGGAGGAGTGGAGGAAGGAAAGGAGGAAGGAGGGAAGGGAAGGAGGAAGGGAGGGAGGGAGGGAGGGAGGGAGGGAGGGAGGGAGGGAGGG
>JAGFMF010011501.1:19770036-19780709 GCA_019455555.1 Galemys pyrenaicus
GGGGGGGGGGGGGGGGGGGGGGGGGGGGGGGGGGGGGAGGGGGGGGAGGGAGGAAATAAAGACATGAAAGAACAAAATACCAGAGCATTAGTGTTAGATGAGAGTGGAGACAAAAACTTAGAACATGGTTACAGAACGTGCATTTGAGAAGCATCAAGAATGTACAACTGAAGGGTCTGGAAATCCATTGAGTGTGTGTGTCTGGTTGGCTGAGAGGAGTTCACAGGAGCAATAATAAACAAAAATCCTCAGGCTTTGGCATAGAGTAAGTGGATGATAACACTGTTCACTAATTTATAAGATGAAGATACAAAGATAAATTCTATATTCAACCAAAAGAACCAGCTACAGGACATTTCAGAGGCAGTTGGGCATGTGAGTTTTGAGCCCAGTCAAGGTAACTATGATGGAGAGTTGGACCTGAGAGACTTTTGCATATGGGATCCTGTTTAAGCCATGAAATAAAAAGAAAAGAATTGAAGGCATTCTTGGAAGTAGCAACATGTAAAAGATAGAAATGGGAGCAGAGGAAAGAGTTTGTAAGGGAAATTAGGGAATGAAAAGAAAATTGAAAACACTGATATAAAAATTTTAAAATGCTGCTAAGGTATCACAGAAAATGAAGAAATTCTCGAGATAGAAAGTATTTTCATCTAGAAAAACATCAAGTGCAACAGAGACTAAATAAAACAAGAACTGAAATAAATACATGCATATAGAACTACACAAATATGTGTATAATTATATAATTACATATATGTAATTACATGTGTGTGTAAAAATATAATTTACTACAGACTTGTAAAGACTGACTATGCTAATAAAGAACCAATAGTTCTACTTTTGTTTATGCTGCTTAATTTTGAATTGATCCTAACATGTGTCAGTATTGTGTGGATAAGCAGGTTTTATAGTAAAACCACTGTATACACACAAGCAGTGGAACTGCTGAATGTTTAATTGGGATGTCATGTTCTTTGAAATGTCACTATCTTTTAACAATAGGATTAGCTGAACTCCTAATTATTGGCAATACTTCTTAGCTCTCTTTCTGTTAATAGAATTACACATATAAGATGGAGTTACTCATGACATTCAATAACTTACTTACAATTAAGAAATTACAGATTTACATTTTATCAATTTAATTTAATTTGGAAAGTTCTTGGCTTGTGGTAGTGATAGTCACCCAAGACTCAGAAAATGCAAAAATTATGTGTGAAATAACTCAGGTAGGGAACTCAAATGCACTGAAGGTCAAAAGAAAAAAAACCCAAACTATTATTTCTTCATTGTTGCATTTTGATTTTCATTTCTGCTTAGTGAGTGGAAATAAATTACCTGCTTTAATAATCCATCAGAAACTAAAGCCCACATGGTGATTCATTTATTTCTTCCAATCCATCTTTTTTCAACTTAAATGTCAAATCTTACCTTTTGAGTCACTGGCTTTTCTAAGTATTCCTTTAACAAAGCAGCTCAAAGCCTAACAAATTGAGTCATAGGTTTCTTATGTGTAGAATTTTGTGTTCTTATTTTTAAAAAATACAAAAACAAGAAACTTTAAATGAAGTTATACTGTGAAGCAGCTTTATGAGTCTGGATTTTTGGAATCAATTCCTATTTTCAAAAAAATATTTTATATTATAAACCCATCAATGTGAATTTGGTTTTCAATCTACTGAATAAAAATTATAGGTTGTCAGATGTTTCTTCATCATGAAAAAAGTTCTTTCAAGGAAACTGATTCATTAACTACAGTAGAGGACTTTTTAGTAACTTGGAGAAATATTTCAGTTAATTGAAAAACAAGTTCATTAAATTAAACCTGTGAGTTTCAGAACAGCTACAGTCAAACAAAAGTGTCATTGAAAAATGCAAAGATTTTTAAAATAACACCATTACATAAGAAATTGTTATTGAGCTCATCTAAGACTGTTTTGTTAGCTTTTTATTTTGCTGGTAATCACAAATGAAGTTATTTTTTAAAAAGTACTTCCCTAGTTTTTAGCCTTGTGTCAACTATAAAACAGAATGACATAATATAGACATACAGAGCACTGCCAATAACTTACCCCACCACCCTACAGAAAAGGGCATCTGGAGGGTTCTCTGAAAGTGGATGTGCCTCACCTGCCTGGCCTGACTGACCCCAATACAAGCAGCTTCTGAGTGTGGGTTTTAGAACAAAGAAAGGAGCCCATGTGGGAGGAGGTTATGCCTCTGGCACTGTAATGAAAACCTACTACCTTTGTGTTTCAGGTTCTAAACTGGATTTGAAAATCATAGTTAAGAATGCCATCTCCCGCCAAAAAAAAAAAAAAAAACATTTGTTTTATTTAATAAGACGATGAAGTGACATTACCATTTCATTACTTCATTTACATTTTCCTGATATTCCCAAATAGTTCATGAACCAAATTTCTAGTGGTCTCTGGGGCCCCGATCTGGTCCATGTTTCTCAGCTTCTCATCGCCCTTCCCTAGAGCTGGCTCTTCTCTCCTGCTCAAGACCTGCCCTTCCCTTGTTTATCTCCACCCCATGGCTCTTCTGGGTCTTCTTTAGTCACTTCTCTATTCATTCTTTAAATATTTGTTCCTGGCCCGCCCCAGGTCTCTGTGCATAGACATTTGTAGATGATTCCTTCAGGTGGCCGCCCAGACCAAGCCTATAAATTTAAATCTCCAATCATGCATTCCCTTGAGTTCCTCACTTTGCAGTTGAACCTGCCCAAAGGACATCTGTACCTGGATATCTAATATGTCCATCAAACTTGACCTGTTCATAGTGGACTCTCTGACCTGTGTCCCCCAAATCTGTTCTTCATCTTGTCCTGTCAGCTTACTAAATGGCACCCACCAGGCACAAGAACATTCAGACAAAAGCCAAACGGGAGCTTTGGCTTCTCATCCTCATATCCTGCATGTCTGGCATGTCAGAAAGACTGTGCTCAACTCACAAGACATCAGGCAAATCAATTTATCTTCTTCTTCCTCACCTATCCTAGACCAAGTCATGCAAAGAACTACAGTAGCTACTTCAACATGCTCTCGTTCCCTCCAACCCATTCTGATGGGATCTTTTAAATCAAAATTGCATCATTTTATAGTGCTTGAAACCTTTGAATTGCCTCCACTCACATCATGGGTAAACTATTTTTCCAACTTCACCTTGGTCTGTCCTTCCCCTCACCATCTCCTTTAGTATCTAGAACTTGTCAAGACTTATCTCTCTCAGGGCATCTGCACTTCTTTTCTTCTGCCTAGAATGGTTTCCCTGACCTGCCTTTTTATCCTCACAACATTTAGGTCTCTGTTCAAACATGACCTCCTCAGATAGACCTTCCATGATCACCCTATCTAAAGCAATCCTTTCCCCACTTCCTCTGTAGCACCTCTCTCACTATTGAGTAACTATAAAGCACTTTGCCCAGCATGCAATTACTCTCTGTTCTTTTCACAAAGAGTCCAATCTTCAAGAGGTCAGGGACCTTGCTGGTCTTGTTCCCTGCTGTTTCTCCAGTAAATTTGGCTCCCAGAAGGCACACTAAGTATTTGCTGGAAAATGAATAAACTTGACTTTCACTCTTATATACTTAGTGTACAGTTAACAACCAAAATACTCAGAAGCTGCACTGTGGGGCAAGATTTTCAGTTATCATATCACCATTAACTTACTTGTCAACTAGAATCTCACATGAAAATAGAAATACCTGGCCGGAGTTGTAGTTCACAGATTTCCAGGTACTTTCCACACGTTAGAATAATTAATATTTCAGGAATACTTAGTGTGCACCAAGCACTAAGTGCTTTCCTTATATTAGCTCACTTTATCTCCACAATACCATTGTCAACTAGTTACATTAAAACAGTGACACGACTTACATTGGTTATCGGATCATTTTCGTTCTCTGTAACGCATCCCTGAAGGTTGAAGTTGAGAGCTTTGCAAATGATCATGATTCTCTTGGCAGCTTTTTCTTCAAATGGTTTGACCACAGACTCGGGTTCTAAGAGATCCTTTTTCTGAAGTTTCAAGGCCTACAATTTTTTTTCAAAATTTTACTCACTCATCATAAAAAGCAAATTCTAAATAAAATCACAACTGCATGAAAAAAAAAAAAAACTCTGACTTACATCTATATCTGGATCCAGAGAGAAGAGATTCAGCCTGTCCATGTTTCGAGTTGTTTTGACAGTCTCTTCAGTTTCTGTGAGGTACTACAGGGAAAATGGTATTAGCTCTTGGTATCGGCAATTCCAGCAATTTCAGCCCAGCCCCATCCATATGACCAAGAAGTAGCCCCTAGTATTATCATGTTTTAACATCATCCTGTGAATGCTTGACAAATCTTATAAAAAGCCACCTTCATTTTTCAGTGTTGCGTGCATGTAAATAAAGCACATAGGTTTATCAAAGCTCTTAATGAGTTTCATAGTCTAAATCTTAAAGACAAACATTTCCATCTTTGTCATGAAAACAATAACTGATAATTAATTAAAATTTGTTTGCATAATAAAATGCCAACTTTATTACTTTGGTGAAGTCTGGATGTAGGCTGTTGTCTGAAGAATCGGTTTCTTCTGGTGTGGAGTCACAAGTGGCGGCATTATCCAGTGAATCTTAAAAAGATACAACACAACAGAATGACATATCAGGCTGGGTTAGACTTGAGAGCAAGAGGCCTTCGTTGCTTCCAGGACTCACTAGTAGAGGCCTGGGAACAAGATCTCGCGAGGGTCACAGGGATTCTGTCCCTGACCATCCTCTGCCCTTGAGAACTCTGGACCCTCACGGCCACTGCATTTATTATTATTTTTTAAAAATTTCTTTATTTATGCATACAAGCACTGGGGCACAGGCCAGAGTTGTGGGGGGTGAGAGAATCCACCAGACAGAGTGGGGAACAGAACAGGCAAATCAACTGAAAAACACTCCTGAGGAGAGCAGTGGGCGAGGCAGGAGAGGTCTGCCTGCACCATGTGGGTCCCCTCCCCAGGTGGCAGCAGGGATTGAACTTGTGCTGCAGTGGCTGCGGTTTGCTTCACAGTGCGTCGCTAAACCCACTGCGCCACCAGGGAGGGCCCAGCCACTGCATTTATACTTGGGGTTGTCTTTCCTCACTACTCTATCACTCTACACTAAAGTTTCCTAATATATGCATGCTTGACAATTCTGATTTTTAGGTCATCCATTTAATAACTACATGCAGCTGCAGGTACTAAGATGATGTAAACATTAATATTCTACTTGATTATCATGATTAAGTAATTCACGAATGCAAACACCTACAGTGATGTGCGCATATTATATATATATATATATATATATATGGTATAAGCAGCGAGATAAATATACCATACACATATATATTGCAATTGCGTTAAAATCAACAATAATTTTCTTCCTAATCATCCCATGATTCTTCAGGATGATGAGACTGCCAGAAATTAAAGACTCTGATTTCTAATGTATTACAGCATTGAGTAAAATGCCTCTAAACAGTTTTCTTTTGTGAAGAACCACAGAGGCCGAAGGTGACCTTGACTTCAGCAGTTACACACCTGTAACACACCTTCGACCTTTCTTTTCACCCTATGTTTCTTCTCTAGTTCCCTTCTCTGTTCCTGGAAAGCCTTAGAATCTTAAGAGGGAATTAGGCTGTGTAGAAGACTAATTTTTGTATCTTATAAAAAATCTCGAATTCCATAAAAACATTTATAGAACGTTCACATAGAAACTGCTATCAGCAGAGTCTGAAAGCACAGGTGCAAGATGACGTTCAACCAGAAGGTAGTAATGCGCAGTTGCCCCTAGAGTATCGTGTCCACTATGAAATGTAATGAAAGGCTATAAAATACAATAAAACCACCTCTAAGGTTGCATCTGTCAACCTTATGGATACAGTTCTGATACCGCTGACAAATGATCCCCAACATCATCTGCTGGGATGCCTGCCTGCTCAAATCAGCGCCTGCCCGCTCAAAATCATACCTGCACATGGGGACCCTCACTCTTCAGGGGAAGGAAAGATGTGGGAGTGATTTCCTGGAGCAAACAGCTCAGGGATGGATGAGCGGGACCTGACAGCTGCCAGAGCTACCCGCAGCTCAAGTGAACTTAAGGCACAGGGCCTGGGGCACAGGAAGTGCGGTGGGCGGGCCTCACCCTGTCCTAGGTCGGTGAGCTCTGCGCTTCTCCTCCCCTGGAGGGGCCCCTCGGGGCTGATCTGCAGGATGCGGTTGAGGGTGTGCATCCATTCATCCATGTCTGACTCTGTCTCAGCTGCCAGCACGAAATAGGTCAGGTCATTCATTTTCAGTTCAAAGGCATATTTTCTCAATCTGTTATTCTGTGGTATAAAAAGAAAGAAAAAAACCCAGAGGACCAGATGAGAAGTGTTAGAGCAAGAGAAACATTTTTTACGGGGTTAGGGGTCCACTCTTCCCATCAAGTAGGTAGCATAAAGGAGATCATCCACGGAGGACAGATATTTAGATGGATGTGAATCCTTTCATTTGGTTCCTTTCAGTGTTTGTACTCAGAGAGGTATTTCACTTTGGTTTCCATTGACTGGATGAGCAGGTTGGCTCGAACATTTTATCTTCAGGCCCCTGGGAGAGTGATTTCTACACACCTTCCAGCAGCTGCTTGAGTTCTGCCTTCGCTTTCTCACCTGTGTTCTAAGTGCAGTTCACTTTAGTACACTCAGACCCTGTCACGGTGCAAAGGCAGCCCTGGTCACGGCCACTAACAATGAGGCTGGTGTCCTTGCCAGAGGACACGGCTTTTCTGTATCTTCCTTGACCTTGCAGAAGAATGAACACAGAGGCCACATTTTCCTTCTCCAAAGCATCCTTCTCTGGTTTCCATGACCACATGCTACTCTGGCTTTCTTTTCTTTAGGTGCCTATTTTCTATCACCTCTTACTGGCTCTTCCTTGTCCTGGGGACCCCAAGGCTCACCCCAGCTCTGCCTTGGATTCCTTTCTCTCTCATCCAGTCCAGTGACTTCAGATGACACCCATCTGTCATGGCACCCGATTCCTTTCTCTGCTTTGGCTCTTTATTAACCTCCAGCCTTTTCTCTAAAGTGACTTGTCTACTGTGCACTCTGTGACCAACAGAGGGACCTATTCCACTCTGGGAGTTGCTCTCATCACACCCTCAGTGGCTACCTCCAGGTCTGAAGCAGCCTCTGGCGCCCCAAATGCAGCCAGCAGTCTACATGATGTTTGTTCAGGTAGTCATTTGAATTTTCTTCACTCTTCAGGTGCTGTACTTGCTCAGATAAACCTTCCCCACTTCCTCCGGGCAAGGTTTTGCCCTCCAGAACATTCATGACAATTTAGGATTATATGCTTATTCATTTTCATGTTTGTTCTGATCAATCTACATCTCCCCATGGCTGCCTCTGCAGGGGTTGCTCACCACTATATGCTGTAGATCCTGGACTCAAAAAAGAGCATATTTTATGAATGGAACAGCATAAGCTCCTATTCTGGGGGAACTGGCTTTTGTAGAAAGAGGTGAATGAAGGCATGAGAGAAAGAATGAACAATCCATAAAACAAAGATTCTCTGTTGTTCAGAGAATTAAAATGGACTAATGTGATGAGTAGCTACCTCACACTGACCTTTCACAGAAAGTGATGTCCAGGTTGGAATCTTTAAAAAAGAGTGGACGATTTAAAGATTGGGAAGCCCATGTAAAGTGGAGGGACAACAAGAGCAAATTTTCATGGCAGTTTTTTTAGTCTTGCCTTGAGATTGGGAATAAAAACTCAAAGAGGGAACTTCCCCCTTCCCCCAAAAAGATACAAACCAGTATACTATAACATGGGATGGTGGCAAGAATGACTGATATTCTTTCATGTGGAATTTGTTCTCAGGAATCCAACTCTTCCCTGCCTACCCTAAAGTCTTTAGAACATCCACAGCAGTCAAGCAAAGACCAACATTCATAAAAATTCAACTGAGTCAATAAAAGTGAAAGACCGTGAGATGAGAACTTCACTCTAAAGTGGAATTGGGGCTAAACATCAAAGTATAAGATTCTTTTTGAGAATGGGCTTGCTAGTCTAACACCCTCCTGCCAATGTCCTCTTTTTTTTTTTGGATGGTCTCAGAGACGGTGGCCAAAGAACTTGTACTTTCAACTTGTACAACAGCGCAATTAGTACTTCTAATTTATACTAATGCTTGCCGCCTATCTACCAGAAACTGTGCTGTGCAGTCTACTGTCAAAATTTTACTTAAATTTAAACTACCCTGTGTGACACGTATTATTCACTGACACATGAAGGCGCTTGGGCTGGGGGAGATTCATTAACATGGTTCGTGAGTGTCAGAGAAGGGAAATGCCCCTTTACTTTAATGCCCCTTTACTTTAATGCCCCCGAGATGACCCAGGCACAGAGAAGCTTCGACCTACTGCCTCTGCAATCAAGCACCGAAGGGACAGTGGTGCCTGGGGTTTCACAGATGTGAAAATGTGAACAGGTCTGCTTCTGACCCACGTGGCACAGCAGACCTCTCCTGCCTCGCCCGCTGCTCTCCTCAACAGTGTATTTCAGACAATCTGCCTCTTCTTCTCCCCATGCTGTCTCTGATGAATCCTTTCACCTCCTGTGACTCTGGCCTGTACCCCAGCCCTTGTATGTATAAATAAAAATAATCGTAAAAGAAAAGAAAAGAAAAGAAAAAAACTTAACTGTGCTTCTCACTTTGGAACTTCACTGCTCAAACGCCACTTTCTAGAATCCTCCGAGGACTAGTTCTGCGTTTCTCCTACTACCTTTCTATTGTTGTGAAGTGTTACTAAAATTTGTAATGTAACTTGCAATTTTAACTGTGGTGACTCATGCACAGGCTGACTTTGAATAGTCCACGAACCTCAGCAGGGAGACGCTGGGTAGTTCTCCTCAGTGCCTGCGCGGGGATGGTGTGTTCAATGAGCTGCTGCTGAGCTGGAGCTTCGTGTGGGTGAAAACACGCCCAGTCTGCCTGATGGCACTGGGCACAGGTCCTACTTAGTTCATGTGACTGGAAATGTGAATGGGAGACTATGTACTTGTGCCCGTGTCTGAGAGGTATAATATCAAGGTATAAAAATCCTGTTGGAGAGTGGAGCTGCTATGCCAGATGAGAAAAATAATGTACTGACACAGCCCTTGTGATCTATGGGGTGAGCTCACCCAGTGGGAGCTGCATTTTAAGAAGATCGTCTTGGTTTCAGCATACACAGGAAGTCCCCAGAAGGCAGAGGCCCCAAACTGTAATATGCAGAGAAACCCCTTGGCAGCCTGTTTAAGAATGCAAGTTCCTAGAAGCCATATTCTCCCCCAACTCCCTCCAGACCCCCTCCTACACATTCCCCAGAGGCTCTGATGAGAAGTTTCAGAAAACCATTCTGAGATGCACAGACAGTGACCTGCATAGAGGTCTAGGAGTCAAAGACAAGTTTCAAACAAAACAGAACAACAGGAACAGAAATAGGCACTAAGGAAAGAACTAGAAATACCGAGTTCAAGGCCTGGTTTTTGCCAGGGCATTGCTAAGTCTGAGTTTAGCAAAATATAAGCACATGTCAACTCTGGCTTGAGAACAAAAGAATCTGCTAAATTAATCTGATATGTAAATAATGTGGACTGGAAGACCTAACGTTATGCAAAGTGCTTCTGTTGGGACAAATTAAAAGTGGATTCAGCTGCTACCTATGTTTTCATGCAGACACCAAGGAACTGGTGAAATGTTAGAAAGAAAACATTACAAGACAGACACAAAACCTGATTTTCAAAGTTACCTTCTATACTTCAAATGAATTGAATATGGTTGTAAACAACAATAATATTTTGAAATATCTCTTTAAATATGTATAGTATAAGTCCTTGTTTCTCAAAATAATTATTTGTAAGTGAAATACATCTTCTATGTGCAACTTCTCAAAAGTCAAATGATCTTCTTCTATTTGGAGTGAAATAAAGCCAGCTGCAGCAGAGAGAGTGTGTGTAGGGGGAAGACAGACACCTAAGTGGTTTTCTATCTCACTCTCTCTAATCTCCAAGATAATGGCATATAAAACAGCAAAAGAGAAAGGACAGAAATAGAAAATCAATGGGACATTTGGGTAATCTTGAAATGCAATTGTTAAGTCATTAAAATGGTAATCAGTAGAAATCCTCTTCCCTTTTTAACCCTAAATGTTCCTCTGTTCCCCTGATGTCAATGTTCTTCGTGGTCAATGCGACCGCTTTGCTCACTCACACTCACTGGTCCATTCTATGGCTTCACCGCTCACAGGAGCCTGGATGTGTCCTCATGCCATATGATGTGTTTAATGAGTGGTGGCAACTGCTCTGTTTTACGGGATGCATCTGGAAATGTTTTGAAGTTGGTGCTCCACCAAAGCCACGGGCACCAGGGGAGGGCTGAACATAGAAGGATGTGACCCAAACAAAATATTCCACTATACTTCTTGTGTTGTTAGCCTCTTTTACAGAATTTTGCAGGAGTAAAGGAAGCGCTTTAAAAGAAAATGTAACAGGGTCATCCCAGGAAAAGGGGGAGTTCCAAAATCCTGGTTCCACTCTAAGTGGGTGGAGCTGAGGAGAAAAAGAAGATTTCTGCAGAGAAGAGAGAAGGAAGAAAGGAAGATGGAGAACAGCAAGGAGA
>JAGFMF010011501.1:19780922-19807674 GCA_019455555.1 Galemys pyrenaicus
CTTTTACCCTCAAGGAGATGGGTAACTTTGGATGCTTAACTTAGTAACTATATTCTTTGTTCTTTCTTTATTGTACCCTAATTGTATTAAAGTTCCTTTATGTGTTTGTCTTAATGCGGTGGATGGCAGAACCCATTCAGAGAGGGCAGGCTTGGGGGTTCCGGGTGCTCCTCTCCCTGCCCTGTAACAAAAACACTCAACATCAAATCAGGTGTTGGTGGCCACCAACATGCAAAACTTTCCAGTATCTTTATGCTTATCTGTCCATTCACTCAGCAATATTTTTAGGTACTTTTTATGCACTAGGGACATAGAAATGTATGTACACAGCAGTATGAAGAAAATTCAGGTAAGTGTTTACCCTCCTTGAATTTATATTCTAATGTCATGGAGTGTCTATAAACAAACAGGCAGAAACATAGCTTATGTAATATATGTGTAATGTCTGTATAATATATGGTAATGTAGGGATGTTATTCTGTTCTTACAGAACCTATTGAGACTTGTCCTCCATGTTTTATTTGCATGTTCTAGAGTCTGTCTTTTTCTGTGTATCTTCCCACAGGCTGGAAGTCTTTGGAGAAGCCATATCTCATTCATGTTTGGCTTTTTCCCAGTGCTTTGCATATAACAAAATTTTCAACATATTTTTACAGAAATAAATCCTGCATTGATAGCTCACTGCTCTACCTTCATAGAGTTTCTTCTGCCTGGTGCATTATAGAGGACAGATGTATGTCTGTATGCACATATACCCACTCATGTATGACATCAAAGCCTTTCCTCAGATATCTTTCTGTAATTCTGGACATTCCTCTACCTCAAATCTGATCTGGTTTTGCCTTTTGTAGTTCTGTGACTTGGGAAAGGCTCACTATTTTTCAGTTTATTTTAATAAATGACAATGCATGTCCCAGCAACTGCTGTCAAATAATAAGTGAGATGGAGAAAATGACAACTGTCATCTTGAGGTTCATTGCTATCACGGGAAGTGAGATACTTTAGAGCCAGAGTTTGCTAACGGGAGGTAAGTAGGTCATATTTGACTTCCTGATTTGTTTTCCTTGGCTGGACTTTTATTTCCCTTTCAACTCAGTAAGTATGATACTGTGGGCATGTGCGCTCCACGTTCTCCTCAGTTCACACTGCTCCCTATCATCTCACACCTGGCCCCACTTCCCTACCCGCCTTGGAAGGCACCTGTGTTTCTCCACATGAGGCTGTTGTCTTGAAACTCACAACCACAAGGTGGCAGACTCAGCACCTAGGAGGACACAAAGTGTTTTGCAGCCCCCACCACCATCTAAACCTGCAGGAGGTGTCATCGATTACGAGCACAACTGATGCAGGGACTGGAGGCAGATGGGGTTCCTGGGCTATTTGTTCTCTTCCATAGTGGCTGGACTTGTACTGAATGGATGGACAGACAGGCCAGCGAATGAATGAATGAATGACAAGACTGAAGGAACAAAACAACATTACACAGGCCTAATTGCAAGTTAAAACCAAAGCAACAAAAACTGAAAGTTCTACTCCAGACTGGAAATACAAGAGGTATAAAACAGACCTAAAACTGTCTGATGATATTACAGATATTAAAGAAAAAGAAAAAACTACTCTATGCTTTTTTAAACCCATATCTTGGAAATTTCTAGCCACAAACATCACCAAAGTCTCTGAGAAATTTGGATAGGAGTTTTTCTCGACTTGAGATCATCCTGCTCAGAATTGTAAGAACAATGGAAAGCACAATGATGGAGATTGGGTCTGAATGAAACAAATGGAAATGACCTGACTTCTAGAGGCTACTATCAGTGTCAGATGGAACCTGGCTGTCCAAGAGGGTCATGTCCCACTTCACTGTTCCATTCAAGGGAAACCGACAATGATTCTTGACATAATAGGTCTGACTCATCCTAGTATTCATTTGCTTGGTCCTTTTGTGTGTATGTTTCTTCTTTAGGCACATTGTGTGTTTGACAGTTTGCCAGAGCAACAACTAAACATTCACTCTCTCAATCAGAATCTTCTTTCCAGATGTAAGAACTTGTAAGTTTGACATAAGAGCTGTAAGCAAATAAGAACTGGGATCTAGATACAAGGTGACAAGCAGACTGGGTCTCTGTTTCCCATAGTGAGCTTAAGAACCTGGAGGTGCCTACTGCTAAAAAATGGTAAGAAATGTTTGATAAAAAGGAATGTAAATGAAAGGATGCAGAACTGAACTCCTTAAAAAGTTGTAATAAAAATTTGCAAACATGTAAGAGGCTACTGATTTGAGAATAATGTATAACTATTCAACTGTGCTTCAGTATGTAAAAGCTACCTTGGGGGCTACTACTTGACGACCCATATTTTCTGTGCAGTCTTCTAGCCAATCCAAAACCATTCGTTACTATTCTATGCTTCTAGAATATTCCACAGTGTCTTCCATTTATACTTTCATTCTAGCTCTTTGACCCTGCATGATTAATCACAAGATATGAGACTATGTCCTTCCTGGTTATGACTTCACAGAGAGCCCAATGTCTAAGCATGAGTCCTACCATGCCACAGGCACTAAGAAAATTTGTTGAATGAATGAATAAAAATGGATAAATTAACACATTTAGGCAGAAATTTCAGGAAAGCATGTTAAGATTTTCTAGGAAGGCATTTTCACAATGGAAGGTCTATCTGCCCAAGTTGTGACATTTCTAATTGATACTAGGGAAGAATGACCGAAGACACACAGTCTCCCAGATCTTTTTCACGAGGTGGCACATTTACTCTAGTTTTGTAGTTAAGGAATCTGAGTTCAAAAAGCTTGAGTAACTTACTCAAAGCCTTAGTATATGGGGAAGCTAGGATTTGAATGCTGACCTGTATAGAACCCAGTCTTGTGTCTCCTTCTAAAAAATACTGTTTTCAGCAGAGGCTATTGACACTGCTTTCTAAGACACTGCTTCAACAGAGATAGAAACACAGTGTGGAAGGATGCACAAGAGGTTCCTGTAGTGGGAAGTCAGATGACAGCACTAGGGTGTGTTCCATACAGAGTTATATGGTTCTTGGGGAAAAAAATGAGAAATTAGTCCAGATCTCTGCAAACTTAATGCATAACAAGGGGTACAATGAAACTTCCTAAACCTGATGACTCGTTTGCTCGTTCAGACTTGGAAGTAGGAAAGGAAAAGAAAATATTTAAGTCCTTCAGCTCAGTGTCTATAAAATGTAGTTATTGCTCTTAAACCTCTCGTCCAAGTGTTACTTCATATTTCTAAAGCCAAAGAGTTTCTTTTGTGAACCACAACAGAAAACTATCTCCACCCTCCATTAGAACCCTTATTGCCCTTTCCCTATGGAAAGTTGGCTTCTGTGTTAAAACACAATTATCTTTCACTTCTAGTGGAACACTCAGCAACACTTAATTAATTCTTTCCTTTTAAAGTTCAGCATTATTACTTTTTGGAGGAAGTCCAGATTTTAGCAGATGAACTGTCCAGAAATAGGCTAGGCCCAAGTGAGTGGAGAGAACTCCATCTTGCATCTCCATATCCAAGTGTGCCTGGAATGAATCCAAGATTAATCTCCACTACATAGCAAGCTATGCTGATGCCCTTGGCTTGGAAGGCAAGAGACCGAACCGCACCTAGTGACTTGTGACCTGAAACAGAATCTTAATGTGAAATTGAGATGAGATTGCTAAAACACTGGGTTGCTCCAATTTTACATAGGCGGAAATAAGGTTAGCTATTTTATCAGAATAGAAGGAATGAAAGTAAGCTGTACAAATGAGATCTATGGGATTGTCCTGATTTCCTTTGCCATGGTGGGCCATGTCAAATCTGATGCTAAGGCCATGAGTTGGAAGACTGAGTGTTTGCAGCGCAGTTTGTTAAAAGCATGGTGTCTGCTTCTGAAATTAAATTCTTAGGAATCAAGGTAATCCTGTCTTTGAAGGATTTGAACCTCCTCTTGGATGGAGGACTGGGCATCTATATGTTTAAACTTTATAATTTCATTATTATCTAACATTAAAAATAGCTTTTAAGTGTATTCTTTGAGCTATGTGATCACCTATTATCTTATTGAATTCTTTAGCTCAGTGTTTCTCTATATATTGTGAATAACCAGGTGGTCATTTCCCTTTTTCTTGAATAATCCAGAGGTATTCTTGCCTAGCACCTTTGCACCTGCTACCCCTGCTCATTGGTTAGTTTCTAGATCAAATAATTTCTTTTAAAAAAGCTGTTCTTCTTCTGGAGCATGGATATCCTTTCTTTTCTTTTTTTTTAAATTGTTTTCTATATTTTTTATTTTTTTTAGTTGAGATTTATTTTTTTATTATTTATATATGACATTGATTGTAATCCCCATGTATCCCCCATCACCATATCACCAGTGCACCATCCTTTCTAGCCTCACCGTTCCACTCCCTTCTGCAACTGCTTATTTTCTTTATTCCAGATTTCACCAAAATTCCATTCTGTTTGTTTATTTCTTGGTTTAATTCTGTTTTCTTCCTTTATTGTGACAACAGGGAACAAGGCTGCCTTGCCTTGCTCTCCACTAAATTCTCAGAGTCTAAGCAGTTCTTACTCATATCAGATACCCCATACATATTTGTGCAATGAATGATAGCACTGGATGAACATACTTTTCTATTTAACAAATCCTAGGGAGAAAAGGGACTTCCACTCACCTGTACCACACCTGTACAGGAATCCAAAAAGATGCAGCCTTTGGGTTCTTTGGATATTTTTTCATCTTTGTAAAAGTTCATGATATAGGAATTATCTGGCAACTGAGTCAGCTGGAAGTAGCGCTTTTTGAAAGACTAAATAAAGGAAGAGATAGAAGAGATGATTCAATTTGTGATGTGCTACTACTCACAGAAATCAGACTTTTCCTAATTCCCATATGGGGCTACCGCCTTGTTTTAGAGAAGAGCCTCCTCCTTTCTTATACATAAAATAGGACCCGAAACATGAGTTGGAAGCAAATGCCTGCCCCCTGTGCTGCAGCTGAGATGGGGGTGTCAGGAGAGGTGGCGGAAACCTCCAAAGGCATCTCCATGTCTCCTCACCCGCACAGTCACGGTATTGTTCACGGTGCTGTTGAAATTGCCCTTGTGGAGCCAGCCAGACTTGAAAACTCCGGTACCTCCTGCTCCGCCACCTCCTTTGGAAGACGAGTGGGACGTGGTGTCCTGTGCAAAAGGCATCATTAGCAGATTCGCAATGTTCTGTGAGTCCCAGCTCCCAGACGCCGCCTCGCTCTCTCTGACTCATGTTACATCACCACGTTCAATTTCAAAACAAACGTGATTCATTTAAACGAAAAGCCCCCTACACACACAGTCACTGCAGCTTTGCAGAGAGGGCTAGCATGTGGGGCGCTGTAGTGAAAGACAGGAACTGGTCTTCGTGTTTTAAATATTTCACTTTCAACTGTTCACTTACTTCATCCTTATCGGCGTCTTCATGGTCAACCTCAAAGGAATGCGAAGGAAGTTTCTCTGGTTTGTACTCTGCTCTGATATTAAAAAAACAAACAAAGAGGATTCTGATTTGTCATTTGAGACATCATTTTCATTTTCAGCAGTTCCCTGAGGAACAACTACTGTGATGGCCTTCTGACAAATTTTTATAAGATAATGGAATCTGGAGAGGTCACATTTTCTACGAGAGTATTACTTTTCCTCTACACCATTACATCGTCCCTCCAGTGACTAAATCTCCATTTTAAAGTAGAGTAACTACTACAGAGATGCGCACATATCTTCTTGAAATAGGTGAAGGGGCCTTCCTGGTGACTCAAAGGGTTGAGTGCTGCACTGTGGTGCTTCCACAGCCACTGTACCGCAGGTTCGATCCCTGGCCAGGGAGTTGACCCACATGGCGCAGCAGACCTCTCCTGTCTCACCCATTGCTTCCCTCAGCAGTGTGTTTCAGTGTATCTGCCTGTTCTGCTCCCCGCTCTGTCTCTGGTGAATTCTCTCACCCCCCCCACCTCTGTCCTGCACTCCAGCTCTTATATGCATAAATAAATAAAATCTTTTTAAAAAATCAACATTTTTTTTAAAAAAGAGGTAGTTGAAGACAAGAAAGGTGATTTGGGAAGTTGCTGGTTTATGATTTTCTTTCCTCTACATTTTGAAGTGGAATCAGAACTAGCGATATACACAATACCTTTCTGCTTTGCTTTATGTGAGCTGTCCAAGGGCACGGGACGGTCGCTTGAATAACAGTATCCTGAAACCCAGCCTGGGCTGGCTACAAGGCTGTGTTACCCCCAATCCTGCCCTTCCCAAATGCTTGCACCAAAGTGACTCAGTGGCAACTGCACTCACTTTGTGTGTTTCCACAGATGTGCACACACCTTTGTGCTGTAATATCACTCACCATCCTGGAGGGGCAAGCAGACACCCAGCTCTATAACAGTAAGTGAGACAGACACTCTTTCCCTCCTTCTACCCCATAGCTCAAGGTGAATGGAAACTGGCTGTACTATGTCTTAGTTCTATGTTATGAGGACATTTAAAATTTTTTTTTTATATTTATGCATACAAGAGCTAGGGTACAGGCCAGAGGCATGGAGGCTGAGAGGATTCACCAGAGACAGAGTGGGGAGCAGAAGAGGTAGAGTGACTGAAATACACTGCTGAAGGGAGCAGCAGGCGAGGCAGGAGAGGTCTGCTGCACCATGTGGGTCAACTCCCTGGCCAGGGATCAAACTCGTGTTCAGTGGCTGTGAAAGCCCCATCGTGTGGTGCTCAACCCCTTGCACCACCAGGGAGGCCCGAACTAGGACAAACCTTAAAGTCAGGGACCTAATGATATGCTGTTGCCATTCACCTGGCTTTTTCCTCCCCTCTTGTAGAGAAGCTTAATGCACATTCACAGACTGAGTCAACAGAGGGTGGGGTGATTGGGGTGTCACAGAGGGAGTATTAAGGAAATGTTCCAAAGGAAGAATAAAGGAATGAATAGGGTAAACTGAGGAAGAGGCAGTAAAGACAGACTGGCAGGGGGGTGTGTAGTGGTGGGGGGTGGGGAGGGGTGGCGGCACAAGGAGGGGAGTCACATTTGACTCAGAGGAGCTCCTGTGGTGGACACTGGTCACTTCCGGTCAGTATCCCTTGACCTTAGCACAATTCTGTTTGCTTCTGAGATCTTTTTTCAGTCCTTTTTTGCCCAAGTGACCTACCCTTTCTTCTCATTCTTTTTAAAAAAGATTTACTTATTTATATGTAGGTGAACTTGTAGGTAGAACTGGGGTGTGGGTTAGAGGCTCAGGGGATTACAGGATTCACCAGAGACAGAGTGGGGAGCAGAACAGGCAGATCCACTGAAATACACCGCTGAGGGGAGCAGTGGGGAGACAGGAGAGGTCTGCTGTGCCATGTGGGTCAGCTCCCTGGCCAGAGATTGAACTCAGGCCACAGTGGCTGGTGACAGCTTCATAGTGCTGAGACTTTAACCCCTGCACCATGGGAGATGCTCTCGTCTTTTACTCAAAAAAGAATAACCTTACAGGCATTTGTTCCTGATAATTATAGCTCACAATAGTGGCCATGTCCTGTGGCTGTATCCCATTTCCGAGTAATATTTATAAACAAAGGTGAGAAGGAATTGCCTTTCAAACTAGCAATGATTAAGAACAGAGAAGCAGGGCAGGTGCTGTGAATCTAATGTGTGAGGCTGAATACTTGTGAGTTTTCCACAAATTTCACAGGTGAAAAGTGGAAATACCACACCAGCAGGTCATGGCCAGTGTTTCCTAGAAGCCCATGGATTTCAAGTGTTTTATGAACAATACAGCTCAAAATGCCCAGTGCCAGAGTATGAACCAGCAACAGCTGGTCCACGCAGAGGGAGGTTACGCAACCGGAAAGGGCGCCTGTGCTGATAGGGTCACTCCCCTCCAAACATGGCGCCTCGCCAAAGAAGCTGGACCCAAGAGCACATGGGCACTGTTGAGACGTTCTGGGACTACTTAGGCTGTGTGGAAAGGAATCAGGCCAGGGAGGTCTCTGGCAGGCACGCAGGGCTGGAGTAAGGGCTGAGCAGGAGAAGCAACAGCAAACTCTGTGGGGTGACAGTGATGCCTCCCGTCTCCACAGGGTGTTCCGTGGAGCATGGTTGAGTCATCAAGTGGTTCTCTGACAATTTTTGCATTTCCTTATAAAGTTTCCCTCAGGGGCCTCGCTGGTGGAGCAGCGGGTTGAGTGCAGCACTGTGAAGAATCTGTGGCACAGCGTGCCAGTTCGATCCCTGGTCAGGGAGGAGACCCACAGGGCGCAGCAGACCTCTCCTGCCTCGCCTGCTGCTCCCCTCAGCAGTGTGCTTCAGTAGATCTGCCTGTTCTTCTCCCCACTCTGTCTCTGGTGAATCCTCTCACCTTCCCTGACTCTGGCCTGTGCCTCATTCTTGTATGCACAAATAAATAAATCTTTTTTTAAAAAAAGTTTCCCTCAAAAGAAAAAGTAACTGCATGCACCTATGTCTCCAGCTAATGGCAGTTAGTCTCAGTGGGTGGTGAGAGGGGTGGGTGGATGGACACGTGGGGGTGTGGTAGAAAGTGTACAGCTAGCTTACATGTACATAATTCTGGGGTTCACTGGTGGCGCTCGGGAAGTACTCTTGCATTAAAAAAATATTCTGCGTATACTTTATTCCATCATCGGTCACAAAACATAGCCCATGAAATTTTCTTTATATCAAACCAGCTGTGGTAAAATAATCTAAATATATTACAGATACTTTGTGGGTTAATTAAATCAGTGGCATCATGTATTTTTGTGTCACTTTTATCTCCTGAGAACCCTAAGTTCAGTGCTAGTTTTTTTTTCTCCTAATATGTAAAGGCTTTCTATTTTACATCTAGGCTATAATAATTCTCTCTCAGTGTTTTCCTATACACTCATATAAGTGGGTTTTTTTGAGTCAACAATAACACAATTTTACATTTAAAGGATAAAAGTGAGGGGAGATAAACACACCCTTCTTTTTCATTTTTCTCTAGTTGCGTGTTTTGATTTGGCGGCCTCAGCAGCCCATAAAAAGAAATGAATAATTTAAATTGGATGCAGACATAGGAGGTTTCTTCTAATCTAGGAGGTATGAAAATAATTCACTTCCAATAGCCTCAGAAGGCACAAGTAAATTATGTCTCCACAACTGACCTAAATATGTGTGGTCTTTAGTGGGGAGTGCTTAGCTTTGGAAAATCATTAAAATTTTTTTCTATTTGCTGATAGAGTCTTCATTATTTCAGGGGCTATATTAGAGGATTATGTTCTGTAACTTCTGATTTTCATTTTGATTATGTAGTCATTCAAGCCTAATTTCGTGGCAGTCTTATTCTTCCCCTTCTTGGTATCAGCTTCTACTTCCTTTAGTTAAAGGGAACTTCTTCAACATCACTTCAGTCACTTTCACATTTCCTCTCATTTGATTTCTTCTAACTCTCTGTAAGAATTCTAGCTCACGCCTGATGTCCAGAACCCACTCTGGCTGGAGCTACTCTCTCTTGTCTTAACAGGGGAAGAATACTGTGAATGTCAAACCCTTGGTTTATGTATTTGATTTTATAAGAAGAGAGACTCAGTGCTTAGGGCTGAAGGCACTAAGGTTCCAGTGGACTGAAGACAGGAAGGTGACAGCTATTCTAAAGGACAGCGATTTCCTGTCTTCGAGCTGCTGGGACCTAGCTTCCGTCTTGTAACCACTTCTCAGAACTATTTTCAGAAAGAGGAAGTCTGGATGTTAAAAAAAATGCTTTGCTTTTTAGTTGCACCTACAGAAAGTGTGTGCCTGACACCCAGGCGTTCTAGAATGTAGTACTAACTGGTGAGGGTGGAGGGCGTGACAGGACTTCCTTGAAGCTACAGCCCTTGGTTATGCAGGAGCACATTTGAAACTTGCTTTTCCAATTTGCCATTCGCTCCATTTATTCACCCAGAAGTTACCCCATAGCTGTGTTGGGCTGGGCATCCTCCCAGGCCTGTGGGCTTCTGCTGGGAGGCCAAGCCAGCGGGGGCTTTCACTTCAGTTGGGTACAGTGATAGGGACATGTTCTTCCAGGTGGCTGATCAGGTGAGGTTATCTTTAGAGGTGACAGATAAGCAGGTGCAGAAACGTCACCGTCATCTAAAGGTGTGATGTTACCAAGAACCAGGGAGAACATTCTGGTGTTAATTCCCCCCTTTTTTGCTGTTCTTAAACCTGTATCACCTCTATGGAGGTTTTTTGTCTTCACGACTTTGGCTATCCCAGCATGAAAATACATGAACCCACTGGTAAACTTCAATGCTTTACGTGGAACTATCAGGAACTTTCTTTGATCCAAACTGTACTTTTCTAATTCTCTAGTGTCTTCTAGAGAAAGGATAGCTCACAAAGGATGCTATAATAACTGTTGAACTTCAAAAATTAATTCAAAAATTAAATTTGTACGGTGAAGGATAGAACTGGACTTTAAATGTGCACTTAAGGTAGTATGTGTATACATACATAACATCTTAAAAGGAGAGGTTTATTAGGAAAAGGAGAAAGAAAAAGAGGCACCTGTCTATTCACAGTGGGCAGGTGAGCTGCCTCTCTATATATTTTTAAAGCTGTACACCTGAAATGAATGCTATAATGTAATATCACATCAGTTAAAAATTTTTAAATAAAATTAAACTAATTAAAATTTTTAACTAAAATTAGGTATATTTATATCTTACCTCCAATTTTGTGAATATACAAACAAACATCGTGAAACACAACAGTCTATCATGGCTTTTATTTATAAATTTTTAAAATATACCTGGACAGGTCCCCCCTGGTGGCCTAAGGGCTAAGCTTCAGTGCTATCACTACCACGGCCTCAGTTCATTCCCTGGCCAGGGAGCTGACCACACGTGGCACAGCAGACCTCTCCTGTCTCCCCGCTGCTCCCCTGAGCAGTGTATTTCAGTACACCTCTTTTCTGCTCCCCACTCTGTCTCTGGTGAGTCCTCTCACCCCACCCCAAACCCCAGTTCTTCTACGCATAAATTAAATAAATCTTTAAAAAAGAAATATACCTAGACACTGATTCACACACGCATGTTTAAAAACAACAGCAAAACTGAAATGGAGAACATCTATCTTTATAGGAAAAAATCTATACATCTACAAAGGGGGTTTCCATAACAGGTTCTTACCGGGGTAACTGCCGAATGTCCCCAGAATATTGTTCATACTTGTAGTTCACCACATACCACTGGGAACTATAAAATTTACAAGCCTGAAAGAAAAAAAAAAAAAGACAAAAGACTGTGATTAAAAAACAAAACCAAACCTCTGTCCCGGTAGAAATACTGAGACCACACTTCTCTCGTCCCCAGGGCGTGAAGGGCGGGCGCTCACGCTGACACGACTCACTCTGTGGTTGCCCTTGACCACCATCTTGCGTTTGCTCGGCCTCCACCTTCCGCACACTCGGAGGATGAGCCGTTTGACAGGTTTACTGGGTTTCCCTCCACAAGGGAAAGCCTGACTGTTCTGTCACCCAGGTTTCTTCAATTCCCAGCATCCCTGACGACGTATTTCCATCAAATAACAATCCTCAGTGGTGGGAGGTATAATTATTTTATGTCACCTTTCAAGTGATTTACCCGTTTCTGCTTCTTACTTCAGTAACATCCTTATCCTCCTATCATCCTCTCCTCACCGTAAAACCAGTCTTTCAGGCCTTACCTCGTTTGCCGTTTTTGCCTCATTCTCCCTGATTATCTATCAATTTTATAAATACTTGTGGATAAAAGACAACCAAAAACTTTTTGAAAAAACAATGCTGATAGCACGGAATCGCAGTCTTAGACTGGGTGACAGCTACTTCATCAGACTGACCGTGACACGTAGTCCCCAGACGCCTACCACGTCCCCAGCACTGACCTGATCGTGAGCTGACAATGAGGTGTCACCTGTTTTTTACGGGAGGAAATACATCACAATGTATGTTATTTTATAGTGAGTTTTAATTTTTTAAAACCTCCTTGTTTATTTTTACACACCATAGGTGATTTTTTAAAAAAGCTTTTTTATTTTCTATCTGCATTTTCTCAATCTCCTTGAAGGGATGGCAATTCCTTTATATATTTATTTTTAATCTTTTATCAAAGAAACACTGGCTTATAACATTATGTAGGTTTCAAATGTCCAGACTTACCAGTCAAAGCATTTAATACATACACAGAGGAGCCAGAGTATACTCCATGTCATGCTCACCACCAAAATTCACGTCAGTTTCTGTCTATCACTTGGATGGCTGATGGATGGCTTTTAAGATACCTTTGATGTGAAAATACCATGATTCTGGAATTTAATCACTAACATTAGGATTGGAGATGTCCTCTAGCATTGGTGGAAGAGCAAGGAATGATGGGTCACTGCAATGTGAGGAATGCACACTGGGATTGTACTTGTGACTAAGAAGAAGACAGGCAAGATGCTCCCTTGAGAGAAATCCTCCTAGTGTGGGGTGGTGTGTGGGGGTGGGCTTCAGCAAAGAAAGCATTGGCATCAGTAGGGTGATGGAGGCCCCTGGGCACAGTGTTCAAGATACAGCCACAGGCAAGGGGAGGGGAGTGCGGTTAGGAGTCCTCTGTGGTCTGGATTCCCCTGGCCTTGACCTTTCTCAGCACTCCAGCTTTATTTAATCAGAGACAAGCCCAAACACATGCGGGGCACTGAGGGTAAAACAAGGCCTGAGACTGGCACCAAGAGGGGAGGAGGACGATGGCGGCTGAGATACAGAGGGGTAGCTAGTTTAAAAACAAAACAGCAATAAGACAAAGGGACATTGAGGGAGGACAGCGCAGGAGGTCTGCTGCTGCTGAAATGGGTGAAGGGGCCATGAACAAAACAGTTTTCCCTGAAATTAAAATCTTAACTTGCTAATTCTGCAAATCACCTGATACTGGAAATCGGAGGAAAGGTGAGTCTTACTGTGCTCTTTGGCTAAAGATTCATCTTCCTTTTAGATAAAGTAGCCAAGGATTTGGGCAAATACCTTAGCTGCTTAGGGCATCCCAAGAAATGGAGGTGGAAACTTCACGATTGTAGTTCTCTCATTCTCTCTGATTTCTTTTCTCTCTACTTTATTGTTGTTTTCAAAAGAACAGAAGTGTATCTTAAGGTAGAGAACAAAAGGCATAAAGCCACCCCCTTTTTGCATTCCCTTTCAATCTTTTTTTCTGGTACATAGTTTTACCTAGTTCCCATCTATGTTTGAATTTGAATATTGCTTTTCTTCACATAATGGTACATTCCAGAGATTTTTATGTTTACTTACTAAATTTTATGAGCACTTTAATTAGAATAAAATACCATGCCTTCATTGACTAATCCAGTCACCTAGTTTTAGAGATCATGGATTCATTAACTCATTCTACAGACACTACTGCATCCTTTCTGTTATTTGAGATCATTCTAGGTGGTATAGTGTCTAGGTGTTATAACAAATACATATGTGAACAACAGACCAAATTCATGCCCTCTTAAAATGTATGCCCCTGGAAGAGCTAGTCAGTGAATGCAAAACAAGCCATCTGCCACACATGTTAGACAATGGCAAATATGAAAATCAAAATAGAGGAAGGGGGTGGAAAGAGTTGGGGAAAAGGGACCAATTTATACAGACTGATTAAAATGAGTTTTACAGAGATGGCACCATTTGAACAAAGACTTAAAGAAGAGAACAGAGTAAATAAGAAAGGTTACTTCACATTGTGCCATTATAGAAAACAAAATGGTAGAAAGAGTGTTTCTCCCTGCTGGCCCTTCACCCCTCCTCCAGATCCCTCCCACTCACTGTGTACATCTCAAAGTATTTTAAAGGTTCTTGATAAAAAAATTTACCAAACAAATGCCCTGTTCTTTAAAAGCAAAATTTTGCTTGTTAAGAGAAGAGCAGTGAGCCAGGAATTACAAGCTTTAGTCTTGTTCTGGAACTAGGGCCAAGTTCTAGCATGCTTTTGTTCACATCATTTTATTTATTTGGACTCAGATTCTGCGATGGAACAGTCCAAATATCAGACTGGATTAGGAATTCCTGCCCAGCACTATCTAATCACTACACTTCCTGATCTGGAGATTTTTTTTTTTTAAAGATTTATTCACTTATGCATACAAGCACTGGGGCACAGACCAGAGGTGGGGGGGGGTGGGCGAGAGGATTCACCACAGAGAGCAGGGAGCAGAACAGGCAGATCAACGGAAGTACACTGCTGAGGGGAGCAGCGGGCGAGGCAGGAGAGGTCTGCTGTGCCATGTGGGTCCCCTCCCTGGCCGGCAGCAGGGATCGAACTCGTGCTGCAGTGGCTGCGGTTTGCTTCATAGTATGTTGCTTAACCCACTGCGCCACCAGGGGAGGCCCGTGATCTGGAGATTTAACGGCAGAGATGCACTGATGTGATTGTCTTTCTTGCTCTGCGTGTACCTGTGCTTAGCCATGACAACCGCGTCTAGTCGTGTACATCACACACATTCACACACGCCACATGCACGAGGGCACTAAAGTGGTCCTTTGTTACCTTGGTTTAGTCTCTCTCTGAGTTACAAAGGTTTGTCAGATACTGAACTTTACATATAACCTTAACGAACACTCTACGAGATGTGAGTATTCTCACTTTATAGATCATAGAAACAAGGAAAAGCTCAGGTCTTTGTCCATAATCCTAACAGAGGTAGGATTTCAAACTGGATTTGTCTGAATCTCAAACTCTATTCAGCTATTCAGCTAACTAATGAATTTCATCATGGTTATAAACCTTTTTTTTTTTAGATGTTTCACATAGTGTTTCAGCCTTGGCATCAGACAGACTTGGTTTTGAATTTTGGTATTAGCTGTGGAATCTCCGTTAAGTAACAAAATACATTTCCTAGTCTTTTAAAATAACACCAAGTTCATTAGGACCAATAAAATATTTCCTATGGGGTACCTACTACAGCAACTATAGCATAAAGACTTCATCAATCCTTGCTTTAAAACCTCTGTTTCCCCAGGAAGTTTGACTCTATAATTCACATTCACCATAGTTGACTTTAACAACTTGGCTTTCTTGACTTGTAAAAGTAGAGTTTTGGAAAAACACATGAGCTCTGATTTCAGAGAGGTCTGCTTTAATTGATTCCTTCTGAAATTATGTGCTAGTTTTAAGTATCTGATGGTGGGCAGATGAAGTTGGGGTTGGACTTGATGACCCTTAAGAATCCTTTTAAATCTGTGATTTCTCTGATTCAGAGAAAACCAGTACACTTTACAAACACATGAACGTTTCTCCTACAGAGTTATGGCATTTTAGAAATGTTATGCATAGAAAATTACTCTCTATTCTTTGTTCCAGCCCACACAGTCACTCTAAGATCATTAAGAACTAGTATAATTATGACTACAATCCTCTTTGTCCAAAAATGAAGCTGAAATGACCTGGTGCAAATTCAAGCCGCAGGCTCTGCTGTTACTATCAAGCAGCAACTCTGCTTCAGTTCCAGCTTGCCACGCCTGCTTCAAAACAACAACTCCTGGTTCCCCCAATGCGGAGGCTACCACAGCCTACTTCAAAGGTGAAGGTGATGGTGCACTGGTGAGATGGTGATGGGGAATACATGGGGATTACAATTAATGGCAAGTATATGTAAATTTTAAAATATTTTAATAAAAGAAAGAAAAAAAAAAAAACAAAGGTGAAGGCTGAAAGTCCAGCAAAAGCTTGCCAAGCTGGTTAATTTTTTCAAACAGGAGTGCCTGACTGATGTTTGAGTCACGTCTTGTGCTTGCTTGTTCAGTTTTATGCCTGTTGTCTCTGCTCAGGGTATGTGTAGACACAAAAAAATCTGAGCTGACATGTAGAAGATGTTAATGCCATGAGGATAATGTTGCCTGTCTTGAATTGCATCCATAAATTATTTGGAATTGCCAAGTAAAAGGCAGGGTCCTGAGCCCCAAATAAGACTCACTGAATCAGAATGTCTAGAAAGTCACCCACAAATATATCACGCCATAGGTGTGACAGCGTGGCTTGTCTGGGTAGCCCGTCTGCTTATGAACTGAGGGGTTTGTGTCCCAGCTTCCTGCAGTGGACCTAGTAACTGGGTTACTGGTTCTCCAGTTTCCACTCAAGTGGACAGAGACTTTTATTGTTTTTTAAATTTATTTTTTTATTTTCCTTTATTTATATATATTTGACATCAATTGCAATCCCCATGTGTTCCCCAGGAAGCTGTGGTACATATACACGATGGAATACTATTCAGCAATCGAAAAAGATAAACTAGATTCATTCATAGGAACATGGATGGAGCTGGAAGGGAAGATGCTCAGCGAAATAAGTCAGAAGGCAAAAGAAAAATACCGGATGGACAGAGCCTTTCAAAAGTGCAAGATGTAAGAACATAGGAGTACAGGTTTCCTTGCCAGTTAGCCTTTTTGTATTTACTTCTATGTGGAAAATAGAGGACCCGAATGGAGTCAGGAAAAAGACAGAACTTGCAAGCTGACCACAGATCTGGGGTCCACAGCAGGGGAGGAGGAGGGAGAGGGACCAAAAGGGGGAGGGAAGAGCACAAGGACTGTGTTGATGGATCACGAGTGCTATGGTGGTGGGAGAACCTTGCGGACTAGACTCGAAGGCAGAAATCAAATATTGTACAAGAATAAACAGAGATGTAAGAAAATAAATAAATAAATTGGACTAGACTCGAAGGCAGAAATCAAATATTGTACAAGAATAAACAGAGATGTAAGAAAATAAATAAATAAATTTAATAATAAAAAGGAAAAAAGGAGCACGATACATGTCAACTCCAACGTGAGGTTTTATTTACAGTGGGCTTTCACCAAATAGGCCAAGCTATGTGTGGCATAAATCTTCTGTATCCCTTTCCTTTAGAAATAACTAAATATGACATTTTGTAAGTTCTAAAAATCTAAATACTTTAAAAAAGATTAGGTGATTTTCAAGGGCACTCTGAAGTAAAGAAAATATTTCATTTTCCCCCCCTTTCCTCTCCTTTTTAGAGAATCATAAAAATCAATTCAAATCATGTTACGTACCTCAAATAGCAATTTGGGTTTGGCAATGCAATTTGTCCATCTCTTAAAAGGACTGATTATTAGATCTGGCCACAGAGTAATAAGCAGGTAATAGATGGCTTTTTAGATGCAAAATTATTTTTCTTCCTGGCTATAGAAGTTGATTTAATTACACCATTACTTTCTTGCCAGAAAGATTTATGCACCCACAAAAGGTGTTCATTTTGGTCCTTAGTTACCAGTGGGATTAATTCTGTATTTATAAAAGGATGGTGGTATTTTTCATATTCATGCCTTTCCTCATTAAGGTTAGCAGTAATTATGACCATTGTTTAAATCTGAACATGCAGCATCATAAAATTACATAAATCGAGGCAAATAATGTATTGAAGGACTGGCTGGAAAATTTACTGTCCACATCGAGACACTTTGAAGTGCTGGAGATATTGCCAGTCACACAAAAGCAGAACCTGCAAACCAAGATGTGTGATCATCCAGTATGTCGATATTTTAGAGAAAAGAAGAAAAGGAACTGAAAACACTTTTTCTTTAATTGGATGACATTATGTATTCCTTTTAAATGGAATAATTAACTTCTGCAGTATAAAAACCAGTGGAGCAGTTATGGCTTTTAAAAACTTATACAACACTTTTGGGAGAAAAGTTAAAAATAATGAGTTTGGAGAAAATAATTGATGCAAATACAGATATGACTCAGCTTTAGATATCATCATACAACTTTAATAGGTTTTAAGTCTTTTTAAAATTTATTTTAATATTTTATTTTTATTTATTTTATTTAATATTTTTAAAAATATTAAGTGTTATGTATTTAGATTTTCAGATATGAAATAAAACACAGTATCATGTCACATGCCAAATATAAGTGAACATTATTTTTAAGCTATCATGTTATTTTGAATTATAGAATAGCCTAAGTTGTTATCTTTGCAGAATCTACCTAAATGAATCAAAATATTTGGTTCACTGTTTCAAAATGTGCATTTATTAAGTTCAACAAACTGTAAGATTAAACATTCATAAATCACACCTGTGCCTGACCTGGTAACTTACACCCTGATTTCTCAGCCAGCTCTTCACAAGCAATTTGTGTAATGGTCTACTCCGTCTCTTCATGTAAGACATACAACCTGGGTTGTAATTGAGTGGAATCAAAATTTTAAATTCAAATTTTAAATAGTCTTCCTCTTCTTCTTCTTCAGGTTCTGACTTAGGTTTCCATTTTTTTCACCAAACATCATAGGCTGGATTTTATTGTGAAGAAGAAGATATCAATTGAGAATTGGAGGGATTTGGGAACTATTAATAGAATGTAAATCTGCAGTCATTAATGTGAAAGATGAAATCATTTTGTTTTCAATGTTTTCATCAGTATTGCCCATTTAGGCTTCTAATGCCACTAAAAAATAAGTGCATTTGATTTGCCTTAACTTCTGGACATATCTTTAGTATAAAGAAAATTCATGTAAAAAATTGGGTGATACAATTTATTCTGGACATGATAAAATTATTCTATACAAATAAGACTAGGCTGAATATGGGAAAACAACTGATTTTGATTATCTTCATTTCTCCATTAAAGTCTTGAAAATAAACATGGTCACAAAATAAACATGACTTTATTGATGTGTTTACTTTTTCAGTAGCCCACACATAATGAAATTTCCCTTAACTTCCTGCAAGTCCATCATACCAGTGAACAAAAAGCAACATTCTTTAAAGTAAAAGCAAAACAGCAAAGATAAAACAAAAGCAAAAATAAAAAGTCTTTTTATTTACCCTAATTTTATTAAGAAAAGATAATGACTTTTTAATCTGGAGAGACTTTCATAGTTCATTTTCTGCAGTATCTTCTAGTAGTTTATATAGTTCAGTAACCCTGATGCCACATCAAAGGTGTTCTAGGGTGAGAAAAATCATACTTATTGTTTTCTGCTCTAAAGTTAATGAAGGCACTAGGGTCATTCATTTGCTGTCCAATGGTTCAGAATTAGAAAATAGTATTCATTTTTACTTAATTTATTTATACATGCAAAACCTGAAAACTCAACCCAGAAGTATTTATTGAAAGACTTATTCTTATTTCTGGATAAGTTTGTTTGCATATTTTTCTACATATGGGAGTCAAACAATTTGTATAAAGCACACAAGAGTAAAGACATTTTGTCTAGAAGAATGGTCTCATTGTCAATGTACCTAACATACAGTTTAAAATTAAGTGCAAGTCATATAAAATTATTTTAACTATAAAAGTAAAAAGAGAACCACCCTGTGCTTTCTTGAGACAAAATAAATTTCATTTTGATTAGACATATTTCAGTTGACAACTGGGAAGCATGAAATACATTTGAAATCATGACTGGACCACCTCCACCCTGCTGATTTTCTTTACTATGTCTAGGATGCACATTGTTTAATATTTATTTTACCTTTGAACATCATGTGGTTTCAACCTTGAAAATTTTAAGTTTCTTTTGAACCAGTTGAATTCCATTTGTCTGGGCCCAATAGTGGAAGAGGAAGAGCGTCCTTCTTTGACAACTCTTCCTGCACGTGGACAAGGGACATTAACTTATTTGCTTCATCCATCCTCATGTGAGCAATCTGTACTTCCTTCTGGCACCTGGTTAAATGAATAGCACAACTACCCAGCTGATCGCCTAAGCCAGAAATGTGGGCATTGTCACCGACATATTCTCCTTTTCTTTCTTCTCAGTCACCAACATGTGTCAATCCTACTTCCTTAGTAATGCCTACCATCTCCTAGTATCCCTACTATACCATATTTAGTATAGGTCTTTATTAAATATTTATTAAATAATATATGGTTATTAAAATATCACAGGTTGTGGAAATTAGGGGGAATTTTGTTAGAGTACAAACTTCCAGTTAGAAGATGGGTAAGTTCTAGGACCTAAAAGGCAGCATGGGATCATAATTGAAAGTACTACCTAGTATTGTTAAAAACTGCTGAGAGAGGGGCCTCCCTGGTGGCGCAGTGGGTTAAGCACCGCACTATGAAGCAGACCGCAGCCACTGCAGCACAAGTTCAATCCCTGCCCCATGCTGGGGAGGTGACCTACGTGGTGCAGCAGACCTACTCTGTCTCTCCTGCTGCTCCCCTCAGCAGTGTATTCAGCCTATCTGTCTGTTCTGTTCCCCGCTCTGTCTCTGGTGGATCCTCTCACTCCCTGCACCTCTGGCCTCTACCCCAGTGCTTGAATGCATATAAATAAATAAATCTTTAAAAAAAACCCAAACTGCTGAGAAGTTAGCTCTTAAATGTTTTCACTTAAACACAAAAGTTGGTGTCATATATGGAATACAGAGAAATCACACAAAGGGTCTGACAAAGACAAGCCCCAAAACCAGCCCCTTGAAAGCTGACTGCAGAAGTGAAGCCCTCAGGGGAAGGGCGAGGGTGAGGGATGAGCACAGGGCAGGGAGAAGGAAGCACAGTGGACTGTGTTGGTGATTTTGGGTGCTTTGGTGGTAGGACATCAGCAGATATCCTACATCACCAGAAAGGGGGATTCTGTACTTCCAAAATATACACAATGATGTAAACCATTATTAAGTCAATTAAAAAAAATTTTAAAAAGGGCAGGAGGTAACTTCTGGAGGTGATGGATATCTTTACGGCATTGACTGTGGTGATGGTTTCATGGGTGTATCCTTACCTGCAAGTCATCAAGTTGTATGCACTAAGTATGTACAATTTTTCTATGCTCATCATACATAAAAAAATTGTTCATGTTTTTTAAAAAATGCTAACTGGGATACAATACAGGTGTTAACTAATAAGCTACAGTGGTGTTCCTATTGCAACATACGTGTGTCAAATCAATACATTGTACAACTCAATCTCACACAACATTGTGTCAATAGATATCATTCCATTTCAATGGTAAGTTTCAATTTAAACAAAAGTTTTTTTTTTTCAATTTTTGTTCAATTTTCTAACATGTGAACCTGACCTTGTTTCTTACTTTAAAGAAGAGAAACTTTACTTTATTAATATAAAATATTAAGTGATTCTCCAGGGTCACTTGTCAGATTGCACTGTACAAATCTGATCACAGGCCTGGTTCTGCCTGGTGGGCAGCTCCAGGAAGGCGCGGACTGTCATAGCCACAAGGCAGCAAAGCTTAGTAAGTGATCCAGGTTGGTGAATGACAAACCCAGGGCAATCTTTCACCCAACAGACTGGTTCCTCTAGTGTATATACACTTCATATGTGAGGAGGGGTCGTTCTATGTAAAGAATTCAAACCTTCATAAAAATAGGGAAATTTATTCCATTCAGCTGAATTAGGAGTAGCATGTGTCTGTGTCTGAAGGTACAGTTTATTTAAGTCACTGAATTCATATTTGTCCCTAAATCAAGAAGGCGTAATCTCATATTTAGGTAGGGGGTGAGAGGAGAAATTGGAGGGCTGACATAAGAGCACTGTTACTTACTCCAGATTTTGAAATAAACCTTGTGTAGACTTATCCTTTTCTGCATGGCATAAACCCACAGACAACCATCACCAGGTGTATGGGGCCTGCGTCCTGGCACTTCTGGAGGTTGTCTCCTTAAACAAAGGTAGACATTTTTGATACTAATGATGAGCGCTAAGAATGGAAGTTGGACAGTAAAGGAAACCAAGAATTTGTTTGAGCTTTTCAGGGTTTTGATATTTCCTCTTTTCATCACTACCTGCCTTAGTGAAATGTTTGTGAACACTTCCCCGACAGCTTCTGTTTAACTTGGGCTGATGCATGCTTCCTGGTGATCTTCCATGAGACATCAGCATTTCAAAGGCGTTTCTCAAGATACTTGGGAGAAAATGGACAGAATTTCTCTATGGTCAAATACATTTGGGAAATATTTCATGCCGCATTTGCTTCTAAGGCAGCCTCAGTGAATATTAACAAATCACAGACTCTGTGTGTGTGTGTGTGTGTGTGTGTGTGACCTATTGGACATCCTGCAGACCTGATTAATGCAGAACATTTCATGCCTGCGAAAAATTGGCTTCTATGGTCTGAGCCATTTGTTCTGCAAGTTTCTAGTGTGTGTTTTCTATGGAAACCTAGAGATTTCAACATTTTTTCTGTCTGCTTGGAATCTGATTTGCATTTTCTGTTCAATCTTGGCTCCTGTTTTCTTTTTTTCTCCTGGAGAATTCCAGTACTTTCGTTTGGAACACCTGCTTAAATCTGAGCTTTTCCTTACCCCCGGTACCTCAGACTGTCTGGGTGAGACCAGCAGATAGCCAACGTGTGTGTACACGACAGACACAGGTCTTTGCGCCTATGCCTCACCGGTGTTCTCATAACCCTGTGTCTCTGAGTATTTCTGTCTTGACCACAGTGATGCTTGGATTCTGGAGTTGACATATTTCTCCACACTTTGTTACTCACTCCTGCATGCGTGGTTCCCGGGATGGCAGAGGACTTGCTCCCTAGCACTTAGTTTTCTCTCTCAGCCATTCAGCTAGTGGTCCCCGACCTCGCTCCCTGGTGGCCACGAGCAGACACTCCATTCTCTGGTCTCTCATCTTCTTTGTGAAGAAAGGTCAAGCCAAGGTTAGGTTTAATTAGAGTTCTGAGCTTTGGCTATACCCATCCTTTTGTGTATGTTAAAATTAAAACTCCATGGTCGAAGTCTTGCCTGGGGTGTCTGCATCCTATTTATACATCCCTTTAGCTGCACATCCAGCCTGCAGTGGGAGGCACCTCTGCTTGTTTTATCAAGGAAGTATTTGATTTTGGGGGGAGGAATGGTTAGAGATGTGGATTTTAAACCACTCTGAGGATCAGAAAAACACAATGTTCCCTAGTTGTTATTTTCCAAGTGATTTCACGCCCTTGCTATCCTTATTTTTAGAAACCCAGCACTGAGATGATTAATATCCTGATTTAAAAATGGAGAAACCAAGGCAGAAAGGTTAAATGTCAAAATGAAGGGCATATTCCCTTGTGAGCCATGGAAATCATTTCATTAGGTCAGGCAGGTAGGTTTATGACCTAACAGAATTTATCAAAGGATCTGAAGCAACAAATTGGGTCTGAACATGGAACAGGGTTCATAGAAAGTAGGACTTCTCATTCTGAATCTATATGGACGGTATTAGTCGATATAGTGCTACTTATAGGAAAGCGTGCTCAAAGTGTACATACACGTGTAGAATGGCGCTTGACTGGGGTCTTGATGTTAACATAACATGAAGTGTGTTAGTGGTGGCCCGAGAAGCAAGTCATCTGTGTGCGACACAAACGAGAATTACTAACAGAAAAAAAGAAAAGGGAGAGAGCGTTCATTTTATTGAACTTCCTTTAAAACTAGAAAATCACCTGAGATTTGAGAAAGAAAAGCACGTTCACTGCCCTTCAGAAGGGGGTGGGCTGTCGCAGAGCAGTGCGTGGGAGATCATTCATCACAGCGCTGAGCTGGAGGTGTTTCATCTAGACTGGCTGCCTAGCAACCGTCAAGGTGTGGCATTCGTCCTCGCCACTCGGTGGGGAGCCACAGGGCAATTTAGCACAGCGTAGTGGAAGTGGTTGCTTAATGCAGCAGCGGCTGTAAGGGAAACACGTGCTTCTACCAAACCTTACACACTCAACGAATTCACTACAGCGCTGGCCTAATGTGGTTTCAAATATCCACTTAATGTTTCTCAAAGTGTGGTCCTTTGACCATACACGTCAGCATCAACTCGGCGAAGCTGTTCATGACAAGAGGGTTGTTAGGGCGACAGGGCCAGCTGTTTAGGGAAGCCCCATGGGTGAGCACAGTGGTTTGGGGGCCAGGGTGAGGCTGGGGTGGAAAGGACACGGATGCTGAATCTGTTCATTCCTAGTGTAGAGCACGTTCTTAATCACCCTAGCAGTTTGCTCTTTCGAAAGTGGTGATGATGGGGCCTTGCTGGTGGTGCAAAGGGTTGAGTCACAGCACTATGAAGCTATGGAAAGCCACTGCAGCACGAGTTCGATCCCTGGCCAGGCAGGGGACCCACATGGCACAGCAGACCTCTCCTGCCTCGCCCACTGCTCCCCTCAGCAGTGTATTTCAGTCGATCTGCCTGTTATGTTCCCTACTCTGTCTCTGGTGAATCCTCTCACTCCCTGCACCTCTGGACTGCACGCCGGCTCTTGTGTGCAGTAAATAAATAAGTAAATAAATCTTTTAAGAAAGTGATGATGGTGACAAAGCATGCTCTAACTACTGCAAGTAAAGGGATCAAACCACATCTGGCACAGAGTAAATAGTCAAAGTTAAGTGCTTTCAGTTGCTGGGGTCAGGGTGCTTTGCCAGCATAACCTCTGGGGTCATTTCTCAGGCTACCCAGTACTCCTGAGACCCTGCCCTTTCTATCTCACATCTCCAGGCCTGACTGTTCACGTCCCTGGTCACCCCATGGCATTGTAAGTGGGTTGCTCATCTTCCTATCTTAGAAGGCACGGGTTTCACTTTATCTGCATCCTTAAAACCAACTACAACTATGGGAGCTTTCATTGCTAGTGAAAGGGACAAGTTAGCAGGGAATAAAATAGGTTAGTCCAGATTTCCTTTTTTCCTTTCTTCCTTTTTTCTACTTTCAATCAAAGCATTTAAGAAAAATACAAGGAGCTTCATTCCTATTACTGAGCAGCACTGCATGCTCTACTTGGCATCTTGCAGCATGTTTGCCTGGTACTTGAGATCAAGGGTCAGAAGCCTTTCATGACTTCTCTTTGGAGCAGTTCTTGGACCAAGAGGCCAAGGGCGGAAGTGAGAAAAGGAGGAATAGCTCCAGACTGCAAGTGATGGGAAGAGAATGAGGGTAGAAACAAAGGGGAAGGTGAGACAGTTCCTTCCAGGAGAAACAGCAAGAGTAAAGCAGCGGCGTGGTCAACCTGTTTGCAGCTGAAGTTGACGTTCTCAGAGAACTATAGAAAGAAAAGGCTCAATCTGGATATTTGAGGTTTGTGAAAGCAAAAACAAAACTAAGATCACCGGGAATTTTAGAACAGCCTGAGAAGTCTCCAGTATTGTGGGATGCATTTCAGGTCTGGCAAAGTTGTGTACTTGACACTTTGCTCAGACCCAGAGATTGGGGGTAGGGACCTGGTTGGGTCTTGGGGTTTGGTATTTGAACTGACTGGCACTACCTTAAAAGCATACTGGGCAATAAAATGAGTAGGTGTGGAGAGGCAGAGCTCAAGTAGCCTAGCAACCAAATGCCAGGGCTGGAACACCCGAGGTACTAGAGCGATCCACAGCAGAGACCCACAATTCCTCGTGCTGTGAGAATAATTCTGTACAATGGCAAGGAAATACGCTAAATCCACAAATGCCCTATCCACTCTGAGAGGTTGAAAGGTCATGAAAAGCCCCTAAGATCATGGAGCTACTTACAAATCCACAGAACTTACATCAAAAATAATGAAGAAGGAGCTATGTCAGATGAAGTTAATTGACCTTTATGATAGACAGCAAACCCAGCAGGCAGGAATCATAAAACAAAATAATATGTATGGGATTTTGATTTCTCTATATGACTTGATCATTATCAAATTCAATAATAGCAATGGTAGCAATCATAATAATGATATTAAAAATGATGAGTGGCCTCTTAGGTGACTATCCAATGACTTAAGAGAATTAGATTTCAACATTTGGAGACTTATTTGGAAGGTAGACTTAAGGCTGATTCCAATTCTGGGGGCATTTTAAGATATAGTCTATTTTTGTATGCTTTATTTGTGAAATATATTTTACCTACAAAGTTTATTTATAACACTATGAAAAAATAGATATGCATGTTGAAGATAAATCTCTTTCTGTCCTCTGTAATCTCAAACATGAGAAAATTAATGTTATAAGTTTGATGTATTTCCTCTCTACTTCTTACACCCTATGTAAATATATTTATACATTCATTCATAGGTTTTATATCTTCAGTGACATGAAATATATTCTGCAACTTATTTCTTTCTTAACATATCATGACTATCTATGTTTCTACATTCAAATTTATATAACTTTATGGGCTGTAATTCATTATAAAATATAAATGCGTTAAAATCTGTTTAGCCTCACCTTTATGACTGGATAGTATACATTGTCTGGTGCAGCAATATTCATGCTTGCAATTACATGTTTATGCCATAGTATTTATCTTTGAATATGCATTGGCATACTTTTATGTACCATTTAAAAGATGTATCTGCCTATAACTCAAAAGGTTATAGGCATGTGCATGACAGTGCCTATTTCCTTATATTCCCACCTTCACTGCATAAGTCTCAGCTTCCAATTTTTCTTCATTCTGATATTACACATCACTTTTGCTTTTACTTGTATTTATGTGTGTACAAGTGGGAGACTTAGCACATTTGTATACTATGTGGTTAACTGAACTTCTTTCCGAACTGCCTGCTTATATATTTGTTCAGATATTCTTGGGTTATTTACTTTTTTGCTATTAATTTATATGATTTTGGATATGTACATGTGAGTGTGTCTTAGGGAGGCAAAGGTGTACTAGGGAGGCAAAAGATACAATGAATCTCAAATAATTTCTCTAATTCAAATGTTTTCTTTGAGGAAATGCTCAACTTCTCTTGTCATCAGAGAAATACAAATCAAAACCACTATGAGATACCACCTCACCCCAGTGAGAATGGCACATTTCAAAAAAAGTAGCAACAAC
>JAGFMF010011501.1:19808048-19829566 GCA_019455555.1 Galemys pyrenaicus
AGGAAAGGAATAAGAACAATAATAATAACAACAATAAAGACACAAAAACCAAAAATGAAAAGAGAAGGACAAACTGGGGACACTTGGTGGGGAGGGAAGAGGGGAAGAGTGGAGGGAAGACGGGAGCACGGGGGACCAAGGTGATGGTGCACTGATGATATGGTGATGGGGAATACATGGGGATTACAACTGATGTCAAATATATGTAAATTTAAAAAAATTATATAAAAAAACCAAAAGTTTTCTTTGGCTTTATTTGTGCGTATAAAATTTAAAAAACTTTGTTTTAATTTATCCATATCATAATGTTCACGTTTTCTTTTTTTTCTTATTTATTTATGCGTGCAAGAACTGGGATACAGGCCAGAGGTGTGGGGGGTGAGGGGATTCACCAGAGACAGAGTGGGAGACAGAACAGGTAGATTGACCAAAGTACACTGCTGAGGGGAGCAGCGGGAGAGACAGGAGAGGTCTGCTGTGCCATGTGGGTCACCTCCCTGGCTGGGATTCCAACTCGAGCGCAGTGGCTGGGCATGCGTCATAGCGTGGTGCTTAACCCCGTGTGCCACCAGGGAGGTCCCTCCACATGTTTTCAAACTGTTAAAAGTATACATAAAATATGCAAATATTTAGTAATTTTTTTAAACTTAGATTTTAAATTAAATTTACTTTCTAGTAAAATGGATAGCCAGATGCTGTTTGTTGAGCTGCCTACACTTCTCCAGAGAATATACAGCACTGTATTTGCATTTGTTAAATAACCATGTACATGGGCCTCCCAGGTAGCTGAGTGGTCAAGTCTCAGCACAATCACCCATTGCTGTGGCCTGAGTTCGACCTGGCCAAGGAGCTGACCCACATGGCACAGCAGACATCTTCGGCCTCACCTGCTTCTCACCTCAGCAGTGTATTTCAGCAGATCCTCCTGTTCTGCTCCCCACTCTGTCTCTGGTAACTCTTCTTACGCCCGCCACATGTTGAAATAGCCTACACACCAGTTCTTCTACACACACACACAGAACTAAATAGCCATGTACACTTGAAAATATTTCTAGATATTGCTTAATTTCACTGGTTTATATTTTGTTCTAGAAGATTGAAAAAGATAGTTTCTCAATTTGTTTGAAAGCTAGCTTTTTTCTTAGAGAAAAGGATAAAAGAAAGCAGGAGTCATTCACTCATGAATATAAATGCCAAAATGTAGAATAAAATACTAATAATTCTTTTTCAGAAGACTTTTAAGGTAATAATACAACTTGAACAAGAATGTTTATACCAGAAATACAAATGTGGCTCCACAGGGCAGCAAACTAAGATTTTATTCCAGTGCTAAGTTCAAGCAGAAAGACCATTTCATCAACAGAATGAATATGTATTTCCAAACATAAGGTGGTCAGTCTTTATAAGCACATGAGAGATCAACAAAGAACTCACTCAAATATGATAAATACTCTTCTTAGGCATTTTTTCACACCGGGAACTATCACGAAATACCAAATTTCATAAAGCATCAAAGATCTCCCCCCCAAATCAAGAATAAGACAAGGTGCCAATACCCACATTATTATTCAACATTGTTTTAGAAACATTAGATACAAAATACTTATTAAAAAAGAAGGACATTTTAATTGTTTGCAGATGATATAACTACACAGTTTAAAAATCAAATAGGATCAGGACAATTGAAAGTGAGATTTGTAATTGAAAGTGAGCTTTGTAATTGAAAGTGAGCTTTGAAAAACAAGTATGAAGCAATGGAATTGAGAAAATAAGCACCTAAATTTATGGCAGAAGTTAATTTAGATTGAATAGTACAATATAAAATATGTAAAATTAATCAGATCAGTATAATATATACACTAATAAGTAGTTTATATTCACGCAAATATACTTAAGAGCTGAGAAAGGGTTTCACTGTGGCATGTAACTTTAAATAAATCCCAATGGGATACACCACTTTTTCAAGATTAATGATTCTATTTAGAGTCCCCTCCCTCAATTTGACCTCTGTGGGGTTGAGTTTTATCATTGCATCTTCTGTAAAGGAAGGACTTGTTTCCTTGACTCATTCTGTAAACATCTGCAAAATATATCATACAAGTCACTCCAATTCTTGCCCTAAATAAAACAGCCTGTAGTGTCATTAAAAGAAGTAGTAGTTTCATAAGCTTCTCATACACTAAATGTATACACATTATACAAGCAGATTTTTATCAGTCATTTAAAGCTGTCTACAGAGTTTTACATAACTATTTTGGGAAGAAATGTGTCTCTTAAAATAGAAACACTATTATACAAAATTCTCATAGTGCATGACCTCACATCTAGATAAGTACAATTAAATCTTTCTGTTAGGATACTGAAATGTTTCTCAATGTAGAGATTTTAAGTTGGGTAAAAACAAAAGAAAAAATGCAAAACCTGAATAGTCACCAGGTAATGAAAAATAACAGGGAAATGGAAGTATCTATAGGTGATGCAGGTTGAAAGGTGTCTGCTTATTACAGCATTTGGAATTCTCTATTAAAAAGGAGAGGAAGACAATAAGAGTAGTGAGGTCTATTACGGATGAACTGGGAAATAGCAAAGTTACAAAATAAAGGATCGAAAGCATCACATTTACCTCTTTCACCAGTAAGTTTTCTGCTTTATGCTCTGCATCTTCTGGAACGGTGGAGTACAATGTCCGGATGTCCCAAGAAACTGTGGCTGTCTGGAAGGAACAATAAAGAGAAAGTAAGCCCTTTATGTAAAAGTCCTGAGCACACCACTGTCTTCAAAACACAATAGCAAAGTCTTTTAGATCTTAGCACTGAAGGAAAAAAAAGATGGACGGGAGGCATCAATAAAAAAAGGGGGGGGGGATGCACACAGTGGCATATTATTTAGCCATGAAAAGGGAAATCTTGCCATTTGTGACATCATGGATGGACTGCAGAAGAGTATGCTAAGTGAACTAAATCAGAAGGAGAAAGGCAAATACCTGATGTATCCATTCATATTTAGAAGATAAAGAAACAAAACAGGGCATCCTCGGTGGCCAAGGGGTGAAGTCTCAGAGCTATCACCTCTATGACCTAAGTTTGATCCCTGCCCAGGAAGCTGACCCATGTGGTGTAGCAGACCTCTTCCCTCACCCATTGCTCCCTCAGCAGTGTACTTCAGTCGATCTGCCTGTTCTGCTCCCCACTCTGTCTCTGGTGAATCCTCTCATCCTCCTACCCCGCAACTCTGGTCTGCACCCCAGTTCTTCTATGCAAAAATAAATTTAAAAAAAGAAAGTAATATACAGAACTAAACCAAAACTAGCCCTAGAAATATAACAAGACATATAACATAACAAGAAATATAACAATGCCTCAGGGCTGGCATATGGGGAGCAAAGTGGAAAGGGGCCCAAGGGGCTGTGGTGGAGGTTAAGGGTGCTTGGATGGTGGGCCTGTTGTGATCACATCCATCTAAAGAGGTGTGAACCTGTATCCCTAAACCATATGCAGTGTTATAAACCAATGTTACTTCAATAAAAAAAGTTAATTTTTTTTAATACAGAGAAACTTCTGTGCTTCTTAGCCATTTCATCTCCAGGAGAGAAGAGCCAAACTTCCCTTTGATACCACTGCTAGCGTTATTACCATCAGTGAGCATTATAATTTGAAACCCCTTCCTTTCCTCTGAAAGCAAAATTTGGGGCATCTGTGTACTCTAACCAGTTTATTTCAACTGGTATATTCTTCATTGCTCTTTTTAATGCTAAAATAAGCTTGAAATGGGGAAAAAGTAACACAAGTATGACTATTTTAAACAATATCTTGAATATACCCAGGGTAAACTCAGTCACTTTTAGAAGGTTATATATCTGGGTCTGCATGTGTGCGCATGTACGTGTGTGTGTCTGGGTCTCTCTCTATGCGCACACATATGTGCACATGCGTTTGTTGAAATAAAATATTTCCAACTTCAATGCTAAACCCAAAACTCAAGTGACTGTATATAAACTGAAAGTATAAAGTACCTCTTACAATAAGCCATCTGGAACAGAATTTTGCAGGCTGTTCCCTCTTTCTATACTTTCAGCTCTGCCCCCTTGGGGAGCTGGGGATGCCTTCAGAACAGCAGTTTCCCATCATTAGTCACCAGCTTTCCTTGTCTATGCTCCTTGTGGGCCCAGGGTGCTGGGTTGAAGAATCTGTCACCAACAGCCGGGATCTTTTATTTTTCATATCCCTAATCCATAAATGGTTCTTCAGTATGTCTAAAGTTCAGTGGAACTGCTCTAGATGAAGGGCATATTTCTAGACCAATCATTTCTAGAATAGATGAGAATGCCAAAATCTCACCTGAGTTTTGGAGAAAATGGTAGGAAAGGGGCCTCAGGTATTTCAACTTTTGAGTTCACAGCTGCTATTGTAAACTATGCCACTGAGATTTTCTGCCAATCCTAGACTTCCATGTTTTTCAATCTCCCCCTTTTCCACAATTGATATAAGCTCCACCAGGGCAAGAAATCTGACCTGTTTTGTTACATGTTAAAATTTTGGTGCCTTACAATTTACAGCAGATAAGCTACAGAAACAACCCAAATGCCCAAAAATAGATGACTGGATCAAGAAGATGTGGTATATTCACACAATGGAATATTACTCAGCAATCAAAAAGGATAAACTCATGCCACTCACAGCAACATGGATGGAGCTGGAAGAGATTATGCTCAGTAAAATAAGACAGAAAGAAAAAGAAAAATATTGAATGGTTTCACTTATAGGAGGAATGTAGAGGAACCAAATAAGAGATCAAGAGATTTTATAACAAAGTAAAAATCAAAACCACCAGGCAAATATAGATCAGAGACATTCTGTAGGGTAGGAGAGGAAGAGGGAGAAAGCTCAGGACAGGGGTGGGAAGAGCACAAGGGACTATGGTGGTGATGCACGGGTGAATTGGTGGTGGGAATTTCACAGGGAAATCATACATTGCACAAAAATGAGGGATGATGTACTAAATATACATTAAAAAAACAAAAAATATAAAACAAATCTTGGTGCCTCACTGGGTGCTTAAATATTTGTTGGCTGTGCTGAGTATGTATAAGTGGGTTCTGTGTGAGCATGTATGAATGTGGGTGTGAGTCTGTGATCAAGTGTGACTAGTTGTAATATGTGAGTGTGTCTGTGTGTGGGTGTATGTGAATGTGCACCTGTGTGATTATGTACATGGATGTGCTGTATGTTTAGGCATGAGTATTATGTGTGCTATGTAGCAAACATGCACATGTGCACATGCGTGAGTGTATGTGGGTGTGCAAGCCCATATATATTTGCTTATTGGAAAATGTTGAGTTTTGACTCTGTGAAAAGGAAGAATGTCATGTGACCCTAACCAGAACAGAGGATCAAAAGTAGTAAGAGGTGGGTTGCCCTGGTGGCGCAAGGGGTTGAGCGCTGCACTGTGGGGCTTCTGCAACCACTGCAACATGCGTTCGATCCCCAGGCAGGGAGGGGACCCACAAGGCATAGCAGACATCTCCTGCCTTGCCCGCTGCTCCCCTCAGCAGTGCATTCCCTGCATCTCCAGCTCTTGTATGCATAAATAAATAAAATCTTTAAGGAAAAAAAGTAGTGAGAGGATAGTATTTGGGATACACCACACGGTAAATGTAATCATTCCTCCTGAAACAAGCTGCAGACTCAGTGCCAAGTCCCAGAACTGGACTGCAGTCATGTGATCAGAATTTGGAGGTGCTGCCAGGCTGTGGCTAGCCACTGGAGCCAGCAGGGACGCGTGCAAGGGAGCCGGACTGCCCACGTGAAACACGCTGTGCCTGTTGGGACTTACTACTACTTAGATATTACATTTTCTATTCCTTTTGAATTTCCTCATCCAGCTTGCTTCTTTTATGTTATTCACGCTTGATAAACAGTAAATAAACTCTATTGAAAGTTTGGAGGAGAAGATTAAAATCCATGCCTACATAGAGCTGTATGGATCATTACTGGAATTCAGCGGTCTGAAGTTAGTTTATTTTCTGCTTGGACAGATAATTGTAGCTACATGGTATCTCTTGTTTGATTTCCAGGGAGCATTACATATAGTAACTAACTGGAAAGATGAGGGTATTTTTCTTGAATTCAAAAAATTTGCTCTATTTCAGCCATTATTTTACAACAAAAATTTAATTTTAAAAAAATTTCCTCTTTTTCATTACCCACTATAGTCTCCTATGGATTTCCTGCCCTTAAAAAAATAGCAGCTGCTTTAAAATACTCTGAGAGTGATGGAGAATAGAGTAACATGGTCCACACCGGAGCTTCAGGCTTCCTTAACCAGGAGCCTGATGTCCTACTAAGCTCACTGCTCCTGGGTGTGGCCTGAGAGGGCAGACGCTGAGCCAGTTCAAGAAGCTTTTCCCTTTTTTAAGTGGTGAGTTTCTGGAATGTGAACTCAGGTTCCCAGTAATATAGTCACAAGTCTACTTGATTCGTGATGTCATTTAAATGTCACTACAGATCGAGCTCCCAATATCTGAGCGAGTTTTCATGTACCACGTGTGAGACTGGAAATTCACTGAGGTTGGGGTTACAGTGACTAAGAGTGCACCCAGAGGCCGTGTGTGATGGCCACGTGTGAGGACCTCTTGCTATGAAATGATCATTTCTTACTACAGTGGGGTTGAATTACTTCCATGGAAAGGTGCAATAAATCTAAACCATCATTTTGTAACATACATGGAGTTACTGCACATGTAATACCACACACAGAATTCACGAGAACAGGAATGCATGCACACCGAGTAGTGCCTATCACACGCCAGGGTCTCTGTTCTTGTGAAACTGCAGAATTTGCCTGAAAAGGCAGAAAATGAAAAATTGTGCTGCTCCTACTCGTGTTGGATTTCTTAATGTGTCTCTGTTGAAGCAAAAATAAGTTGATCAAATTAAAAGGACAGTATACAGAGACATATTTGTGAAGGGTATTAATATGGCTTCAAAGAATGTCTTTTCTGAGAATTAGGTGCTTTCAGACCACTACAAATTGCCTCGGCCACAACAGACTTCCTGTTCTCTTTATGAACCTCTGCTCTGCAATTAGTGCAGCTTGACAGCGTGAAATGGATCTGAGCCGGCACTGGAACACGGCCTAGCTCCTCTTTGGTCGGTAGTTTTATAAGGAGACTGCTGTCCAGAGATGAAGGCACTTAGCAATAAAAACTGTCATTTTATTTACAAAATGATGAATGAGGCCTGTGTTAATTTTCGGCCCTCATACTCAGCTGTCTTTGGCAGTCGACCTGTACTTGCTAGCTCCTTCTACCCCGCAGTGGGGATGCCAGCGGCTCTGTCACTGTCACTGTTCTCTTGACTTAAATGGCCACAGGAAACCTCATTCCAAGCACGCCAGGGCGGCTTTTCTATTGGCCAAAGGCCACTGTCAAAGTCTGAATAAGAGGCTGCTTTTCCTATCCCGGAGTTGAGGAAAGTCTCCTCCGAGTCTATTGTAGATCCAAGCTGCTCCAAAAAGAGGACAAAAAGATGGTGTTTAGTGTAATCAATCAGCCTGAGCTTGCAAAGTCAACCAGTCACAACAGCAGCTACGGGAGTCTTCCAGCTGTTTGAGAAGTTTTCTTACGTCACATTTAGAAGCATACGGTTGTGAGTTCATTTTAGTCACTGTATGAGAATAGAACTGTCGTACTTCCTTGAGCCCTAAGGGGAAAGTCCTTGTTTTTCTGAAGTTAAAACACTCAGGAAATGCTCAGTGAAAAGTTGTCATCACCCATCCAAGTCTAGCACGGGGACTTCAGTCTCCTGGTAGTCCAGTATAAAACTAGGGGATTTCAGCGACTTGGCTTGTGGGTTTTTACTCGGGAACCTGGAAAACCACTGAGAAATTCATTTCATGGTTTTTTTTTTTTGGTAAATCCTCCAGACTTCAATGTGTGTCACTCCTCCTCAGAGGAGGTAAGGGCAAAACATTTCACATCTTGGAAAACATGAGCATTGCTAGAACACAGTGGAAAGATATTAGTTGCCACAGAACCTCCCCTGGCAAGGACTCGGAGGCCATGTCTTGGCTCACTCGCCAAGGAGGCACCTTGAATAAGCCTGCTCTGGCTGGGGCTATATCAGCCTGGGTTACTGATACTCTACTTTCAGGCCTTCAGGCCTAGTCTCCCAGCCAGGAATGGATCCTGGCTGCAGAGGCAGCACTGAGTCCCAGCCACTAGACCACCACAGGTTGGTGTCTCACCGAATCTGCAGCAGGAACTTCGCTGATGCTCAGACAAGCAAGCGAGAAGAGGGAGGTTTATTTAAAGAAAGTTTATTGAGGAGAAAAGGAATGGAAATAAAGTGGGACTCCCAGGCCGTTGGAACCAGGCCAGGGAGGGGCAAGGAAGCCCAAGTGGAGTTGAGTCTCAGGGAATATACATCTCTTCTTTCCCTGATTCTTCTAAAGCTCCACCAGTCTCTGCGATTGGTTAGTTCTCGGTGGTCTCACAGTCGTCAGGTCTCTGGGCCAGAACTAAGTCTCTGTGTCCCAGCCCTTATCTCAGCACACTCTTCTTTATCATTCTTGTTCTGGACTGTCCCGTGGCCACCTGTCCTGGGAGTGTTTGATCAGTCTCCTTGGGAATGTGCTGCCCTCATCTCTGGAGTCTTCCTTAACTCTCCTGAAGTCCCTGCCTACACCGTCCTTGAAGTGCCTAATTATCCCTGACTTGCTCTACCTGACCTAGGACTCATCACCGAGGGAGCGGAACAGCTCTTGTCCTCCAGCCCACAGCCTCCTGCTGTGTGACCACTCAGCTTCCGTCTTGCAGGCTGGGTCCATTCTCACACACGCCCTGCCCAGCCTTCACCCTTTCTCAGCAAATCCTTTTCTTCCTTTGCTCTTTCCAAATCTCAGGTTTAGACTAGGTGCCGTACCTTTTGCAAATCTTTCCTAATTCATCCTACATGCCTTTTCTCTTTTCTGATTCGTATGGTTACTGTCTGTATCACATATGAAATCTATAGCTTAAGTATGGAATATGTTAGACCCCAAAGCTATGTTGGTGATGAATTCAGTCATTTAACATGCATGTTTTGTAAGTGAGTCACATTAAATGGACGTTAGGAATAAAAAATGACAATAAATGACATGTTGTCTCACTTTCTTATTACCTCCTGGTAAACTGTCATTATTGCTTTTAAAGGGTGAAACACTTGAACACAGACATGTGTTCCCATGATTCTATTGTACCCTAATTCTGACTACCTACAAAGACGCTTATCCATATGCCTAGAGCAATTATTTAAAAAAAAAACCAACAAAACAGCATTATTGAGATGGATGGAACATGCCATAAAACTCGCCCTTTTAAATTGTAGAATAGAGTGGTGGGAGCATTTCCATATGGCCCTATGAATCCCATACCTGTAGCAGTTACTCCCATTTCCCTACTTCCCCTGCTCTTGCCAACAACTAATCTGCCTTCTCTATAAATTTGCCTATTCTGAACTTTCATGCAAATGTGTTCACAGTATATGTGGCCTTTTATGACTGACTTCCTTCATTTAGCCTCATGTTTTTTAATTTTATCCAAGACATAGGCAGGGTTGGTACACAACGCCTTTCTAGAGTTGAATAATAATTATTGTATGGATATACCAGATGTTGCTAATTCACTCATTACTGGATGGACATTTGAGTTGTTTCTACTTTGGGGCTGTTATGCATCATGCTATGAATATTCATGTACAAGTCTTTAAGTAGACATATGGTCCTAATACAGACCAGTTTCTATATATTCTTTATGAATTGACATAACTCTCTAGAATCACTTCACTACGAATTTTCTAATGGCAACCCTAAGTGTGGGATTTAGGGGGTATATATTTCCTCCAAGTTGGTCACCCTTTTCTAAGAAGCATCTGGCCAAAATCATGCTGTTTAAGACAGAAACGCTACAGTAAAAGTCAGCTAAATATACCAAAAAAACCAATAAAGAACATGGAAAACTATTTCATCTATTGTTCTATGGCCATCCCAATGCAGATTTAATGTGGTTTGTTTCTTGTCCTCAGTGACTCAACACCCTTGAACAAGAGGCTTTGCAAAGCTTACTTCATCAACTGTAAATGAGAAGACTATTATAACTTAGAAGAACCTAGACAAAGACAATTACTTGGCTTTAAATTGCAAGTACAGTGTTCTTACATGAATACTCTGAACCATCGAAAGGCTGCTTTTCAGACTCAGAAAGCAAGGATTTAGAAAGAGGTTGTGTTTCTCCTACATACTAAGCTGTGTCTCAATGAGAGAAGCAAGAAGAAAAAAAAAAAAAAACAAAACAAAACCCATGACCTTTTCGCTTTTCAATTTAAAACATATGAAGGTCTTTCTGCTCTCTCCTATAAGATGACCTATGCGGTTGAGTCTAGAAGCCCCCAAAGACCAGTTACTTTTTATAGCTAAAAACCTACTATGAAAAGAATAAGCCTTTTGCAGGTTAAGGGGCGGAAATAGCTATATTTTATTTATCTTCGTTTATCCTTTATCCAAGTAGAAGCTATTCCTCCTGGCACAGGCAATCTAAACCTTAATGACCCACTAGAAAAATAAATCTCAATCAACTCAGTCTCAATAGAAGCCAGTCAAACTTACAGGGGGCCCTGGGGAGCCCTAAGATTCAAATTCTGGACTATGGATATAAGGAAAGGACTTGGCAGAGATATGGAACTCTCTGGTCTGGTCATTTCAAACCATTGAGTCTGAAGATGGCACCTGGCAAGCGGACGCTCTGCTTCTTGTTATTAGTAGTGTCCTTGTCCAGCATGATACGAAGCTCTGAGGACCCCAGAGTAGCTGTACCAGTGCCGGGGGCGGTGAACTACAGGGGCTAGGTGGCAGTTCCCACGGTGCGGACCAGATCACTTTTCAATTTTGTCACTTAAGGCTTTGTACCTCCCAGAAATGACTCTACCTCAGGCTTTCTCTATTTTTGCTCAGCACAGAAATTCATTTCCCACTTTCTCACTCTTTGTTCTGCTATTTTTTTATCAACCTCCACTTAGACCGAATCATTTGACAATATGATTCAGTATGTTCTTGAAACTGTTCTCTAGCTCTTATTTTTCTCTTTTACTCTTTGCCCATGTTACTAAGTCATAGTTTGGTGACTAAGTTTTTAATTTGGGCTCTTAAGTTTCCATTACTACCAGGTTACAGGAGAAAGATAAGGAAAACCAAAGCAGTCAATACAATTATGTTAGTACCATGTATTTGTCGAATGAATGAATAATCACTATGAGATAATGCAAAAGTTCAGACCTGCCTGGTCCCTGAAGCCAACCACCAGGAGGAATAGCTTCTACCTGGATGACAGATAAAGCCAGGATAAAGAAGATGCATGTACTACATTCAGTCCCTTAACCTGGAAAAAGGCTATCTGAATTTGGCTCAACCATGTTTATTGAATGCCCATGAGCCAGACATTGTGTTCAGTCCTTGAAATACAGACATGAAATATCTTTTCCTTTACCTTATAATGGGAAGCAGGTAAATAAGTACATTAAATACTTATTACGAGGAAGTAAGCCTTTTTTGATAGTATCAATGTGCCAGGCACTCTACCAGATGGAACAAGCCTCTGGAGAAAGGGATTGTGATTGTCGTGTTATTTTTTTTAAGGCGATATGTCTGGTTGACTGAGAGGAAGGTATCAGGTGGATGATCCTTCTCCTCATCAGTGAGCAAAGTCAGTTGCATCATTCTCTTTATTCTCAAATTTCATTTCAGAACACCTTTGGGATTCCTAGAGGTACTCAAAGAATTAAAGTCATGTCCAAGAGTAATGACCTATGTTTCCAAAGGACAACTCACAAAATACAGATTCACTGCCCATGCTGTGTCTCAAGGCCACACTCGTTGCCATGACCAAGCCAGGTCCCTCGTACTGAGGGAAGTTCCCTCTCCTGGTGGCAAATAAGTAACACAGGAGTGAAACCAAGCCAGATATTTCTAGAGCTTATAAAGAGAAGTCAACGGGGTGGGTGAGAGTGAGGGAATGTAGGTGGGAAGTCAGAATGCTTTTCTGAGGAGGAGACTCCAAGGTTAAATGGTTAAATTACACTTAGACACTAAAGTACACATAAAAGAAAAACACATCTAAAGTTTTCTATGAGACTTGTTTTCACAGACACAGCAGTGGTTGGAGCCTTATCAGCAAATAATCCACCCTGAGCAGCACAGAGATGACTAACCTTGAGCTAAATCCCAGGCCAGCTGGAGCTGGGAGATACAAACCAAAAGAGGGGCACCCAGAGTCCAGGACCCAACCTGCAGATATTCAAAACCCCAGTTGATCTGAAGAAAAACCTCTTAAAATGTCTGAAGGGCCCTGGAAGTAGCCAAGAGCCTTAGCCCTGTCCATATGTCTTTGATATCAGCCCCTTCTGTAGCTAAAAAAACCCCTGAACTCCATCTTTCTCAATCCTAGTTCCCAAAACTATGTAGCCGTTTTCAATTATTAATTAGAGGAACAGATTTGATTACTTCTTGCCTTCTTGCCGATGAATTTGCAATAAGGTTTTTTCCTCTTCTTGAAGCCTGGAGTCCTGATACATTGGCCTCTATGCACACCGGGAAGAAAACTCACTGGTCTAGAACGGGTAGCACTTGAACTTCATGAATGGAAGGCAAAGGCAGCTGTGTGGTGAGTGTACATCTCCCACAGAGGGGACAAGTTTGGTAAGATTAGGGAAGAGAAATAATGCTTGGTGTCTCTGTAATGAGGAGAGGAAACTGGCCAGCAGCGAAGAGCTCAGACATCAAGTGACAGAGCCAAGGATGATGGCGAGGAGCAGACTTTGTTCTCAAAGCAATGGGACATCAAAGGAAAGTTTTAACTAGAGGACTGACATCATCTGGTTTGTATTCTAGAAGCTTCCTTGGAATGAATCAAAGCAAAGCAGGAAGCAGGGAGACTGGTTAAAGAGCATTTCTGGGGATCTAGACTAAAAAACGATAATAATGGCTTGGGCCTTAACCCTCCAGTGTGATAGAAATGTGTAGGACTATGGTTTTGGTAAACATAATCTCCTACACGGGGTATCAAGTACCAGAAGAGTTGCTGCTTCTTGAAATTTTTTGGCCATGAGCACTTTTCATCCATATTAGGGCACACACTCCCAAGACAGGGTTTCTGCTTTTCTTGTCAGTCTCACTCATTTGGGAAGTGCTATTCTATATTTGGCCTGGCGGGTGCTGAATAAATATTGATTAAACAAACCAAGCAGTGAATCGTATCTCTGCAACTGTGGGTGCTTGGTAACATGGAAACACAGAAGTGAGCTGGCTTCCCCAATCCTTAGGGCACAACTGGATGAAGGACACTTGGAGGGCGGGAGGGGAGTCTGGAGATACTCGTTCCCCTTCTGTCCTATGATGCGTGAATTGGAGGTGTCATTCCCACTGAGAGAGTGGAGGTTGTCCACACACACCCAGAGAATCCTTCTCTGTCGCATAAGGATAAACCTAGGAAAGGAGACTCTTGCCAGGGGGACAGGAGGGCTTGCTGTTAGTGACCAAGACCCCTGAAATGTGACCAATGTGGACTGGGCAGATCGTGGCAGAAGACATTCAAAGAAGGGTCTTTCCTGTACAGACAGAAGGAAGGAACCCTCCTCCCCATAAAGGGAAGAATGTAGCTGTGCTATATGTGTACATATTTCTGTAAAGGGTCAGGTAGCAAATCATTCAGGGCGCTCTATTGCTGCTGAAATCATCTGACTCTTTCTGCTCCTCAGTGGTATCATGAACATGTTATTGACAATAGGTGAATGAATCAGCACCATTGTGTTCAAATAAAACTTGACTTAAGGATACCAAAATCTGAATTTCACATGACTCTCATGGGTTACTGAATATTCTTTTTCTTCCACTATTGAATCAACTCTATGAAGAAATAAAACAGGGCAGTGCAAAAAGTCTAGGCGGCAGGTCACCCATTGGCCAGTTCATCAACCTTCACCCAGCAGAACAGAAAAGAGGGGACTGTAACCCATGTGAGTTTTGTTCAAGAAATGGCAACTTTATGAGTAATTACATTCAACAGTATCCTTTTGTTTGTCAAGTGCTTACTATAAATTAAAATTCAGCTGTTTGTGTGATATGACACTTTCTGAGAATAGGAGGAGGTGCTATTAAATAGCTCTTGAGCATCTGCTAACGAGGAGCTCTTCTCCCAGCTGGTCTCCCAGCTTGCTCTACACCCAGTTCCATGTGCTCCATGCAGAGTCCAGAGAAATTTTACTAAAGTGCACTAAGGCATTTGTTCCCCTTCTTGAACACTCAAGTGACTTACCACTTGCATTTCAAATGAGATACAAACGTCTTGTCTTTGCTTGACCTGGTCTCTACCGCTCATATGACTCTCTAACTTTAGTTCTTTCCATGGCCTTGCTAGTAGCTTCCTCCCCCAGTCTTATCTGGCTAAGAATTCAGAGCTCAGCTCAAATCTCATCTTAACCATAGGTGCTATCCTTGATCAGCAGCATGACTTAGTTCTCATTCAGTTGGCCTCTAACACATAGCTCTGCTTAATTTTCTTCGTAGAACTGATCTTCATTTGAATAATTTTATCCATTCATTTGCTTACTTACTCATTAAATTTGGCCTCATTCCTTTAGTTAAAAGGTAACTTCTATCAAAACAAGGTAATTTCTGTCAAAATCCTGCTGCTTCTCTATTCTGAGACCAAAGGCCCACATTGGCTTTATAGGAATGGTGTCTTTGTTCAATGAATAAAATAAGGCTAAAATCTAAGGGATGATAAATGGTATGTTTAGAATTGTGCTAATATGTCATCCCTTTTGCGAAAGAGAGTGTCTGTGTATGGGAGCGGAGCAAACTGCCAGGCCCTGAGTCTTGAGAAATGGGCCAGGATCAGATCATGGCGAGGCACTGAGACAGCGCTAAGGGAATGCTCTTCATTGCGAAGGCCATGGCGGGAGGTGGGCACAGAAGGGCTTGGGTCTAGCCCAGGGTAAAGGAGTTCAGTGTCATGCCTGGACAACAACCAAGTATGTTTATGCCATGAAGGATGTCAAAGACCCTAGAGCCATCCCACAGGAAGATACCAAGTAACGAATTCAAATTCAGCAAATGTTCTAGCTATAAAGCCTCCATTCTCCTCTTGAGAAATCAGAGTAAATTTTAACATATTTATAAACCAAAAATGAAAAGACAAAGACAGACTGGGGACACTTGGTGGGGAGGGAAGTGGGGAAGGGTGGAGGGCAGACAGGAGCACGGGGGACTGAGGTGATGGTGCACTGGTGAGATGGTGATGGGGAATACATGGGGATTACAATTGATGTCAAATATATGTAAATTTAAATTAAAAAAACAAAAAAATTTTTAAAACATATTTATAAACAATAGATCTAGAAGAAAAGATGCTCAGTTTCAAGGGTTTTATTTATGTGTATGTGTGCATGTATGTGTGCACATACGTGCGTGTGTATGTGCGTGCGTGCACGTGTGTGTATGCTGTTTGACAGAAAGAAACTGTTTGTCAAGGCTTACCCTCAATATGAAAGAAAATGGGGGCACAGAGTTAAAAAATAAAATGTGGTTTAATTTTGTGCTGTAGTTTGAGCTCCAGTGACCTTGGTCTAACCACAGAAGTAAGATTTCTGCATGAGATAAGTCTCTTGTAAACTATCTCCGATGTTAGAGTGGGAGACATTTAAACATCTGAAGAACAATTTGGAAGAAATTTTGCCCCACCTATAATCTATTTCTGTCCATTGTATTTACAACAGAAAAGTACTAATTTCTAAGACGGAAGGTGAAAAAATTAACCCTTTGGAAGTCAGATGTCAGAACTTCCCCAAAGGTGAGAGGAAATGAATTTGAGGTTGTTAGAGCATATGGCTCCATGTCTATATCACAGGGTTTCCTTGGAGTTGTCATTCATCTGACTCAAGATGTTGGTCTATGATGTATAAAAATACTTTTCTTTTGAGAAAACACAAGGTCACTATTTTGTTCACTGAGATTTCTGTTAACATAGTGAGACATCTACTAATAAATGTTGAAGAGGACTATAGATCAAGTATTTGGGTACATGGATGCTTATCACCCATAACTTCACTTTGCCTCCAAAATGAATTTCCTTTTTATTCATTCTTGCTGCACCTTTCAGGCATCCTATGTCCTACATGGGAGATATCTTATCACAAGTCCTTCATGAAGATATGTTCACCTACTTTCTTTGCCCATAAGCACACCCCTTTCCTTCTTTAAGGACAACCAAGATGAAGAATTAACCATTAATTAAACCATTATTAATTAAGATGATTTTTAAGAATTGCATATTTTATGTCAAGAGTTTCTCACCTCTGCCACTGGTTGGTTTCAGTTGCAAGGAACTTTCCAGTTTAAAAAAATGGTCCAAAGAAAGAAATATTCTGGAAACCCAGTAAGGCAGGGGTTAGAGATTCAGACTTTGGCAGGGACACAGACACTTGTGGGACCTAGGGGCATCATGCCCATCTCCTGATAACCTTTCCACTTTGGGACGTACTTGAGTGCAATGGAAATATTGCCACTGTGGACTCACTGTGGTTATTATGATGCTTGGGTCACTGGAAGAGGAACCATAGGGAACCTCCAATGGAAGACATGCACCCCACTCAGGAGGCCCACCCTCCTGAGTTCACCCTTCAGGAGTTCACTTACTGAAAAGTCATCACTGGGGAAGAACAGGAGGTCTCGAAGGGGGCCATTCCCGTAGGTCTTCTCAAGTTCCTCAATGACTGTTTCATAATCCAGAGGCTCAAGCAGCCTGGGTTTGTCTTGCTGTAGAAAAGAAAATAAGATATTAGCTATCAACACAAATAATCTCGAGTCTTCTGAACAAACAGATGGGTTTCATTTGTTAGTGTCTCCAAGGTTTGGATGTCCTCCCTGTTTCCCATGGAGTCAAGAGACTCCAGGCATTTAGGGTGAGATCATGTGACCATTGTTTCCAGATCCCAAAAAACATAAGACGGTCCTGAACTACTGGACTTCCTGTTCAGTTATTCCAGCTGTTTGTGCTGAGTCCCCAAAGCTCATGGTTTTCAGACCTGTCATGTCCCTCAAGGGGCTTGATCTTCGTCCATGTGAAGACAGGCCCGCTACTTGCTGTGGCTTATGGTGCTTGGTCTTTGTCCACTGTAGACAGACCTGCAGCTTGCTATGGCATTATGATGGCGACCATCACTATGGATGAATTGGAGACTTCCTCATGAACCGCTGGGTCTATTTTTAAGCCCTGGCAGCCTGCTGGCATGGCAGCATCACCACTGCCTTGTTGTCACTGGAGCAAAGATTCTGTGTCAGTGAATCTGATTCACTGCTTGGCTCTGAGCCTTCTGCGGCTGTGGAGAGGTGCTGGGAAGCCCAATGGAGCTGATCAGTAGCACTGCTATGGACACAGTGTGGTGAAAATGGAGAAGAGTCTGAAGAAATAGCCAGATAATCACCCTGTGTTAAACACTGAAGCTAAGAGGAAAGGTTCAAGTGCCTTGCAGAAACTGCCCAAATCGAGGATCAGTGCTGGGAAGGGAGGGTAGCTGCAGGTCAACTTGGTGTGTGTGCACCAAAGAGTCTAGAACTCACAAAATGGGAAGGAGAGGGGCCAAATGCAGAAGAAAGATTTGAGAAAACAGAAGACCAAGGACACAGTCTGTGTTCTCCAGGACACTGAGGGGGCATCTATGCAAACTGTGAACGCGGATGTTCTTTTGGAACATTCTAGAACTCATGAAGTTGGAGTGGTGTCCATGAAGTCTGGGTGCTGATGAGATCTTGAACATGGAAAAGAATGCTTTTTCCTACCAACCTCACACCCTACTTGCAAAGCATACAGATTTAACTTTGATTTCTGAGGCCTTCCTTGGAAGATTTCTGCAGGTCAAGCTCCATAAACCCTTGAGTAAACATTTGTTTAATTGCTAATGGACTCCTCAGTATAGTCCTTTGATATTTACTTTGATGATTTTCCAAATGTAAGAAATAAAACAAACAGAATGTTATCCAGTGAGCCCATGGTATTTCCATATACTCTCTGTATTAAGACAACACAAAGCAAAAACAAAACATTTTACAACTATGGAAGGAAACTGAGGATGATATAAGATGAATATTGCCTCAGGAAGGGCCTCTGAGTAAGATGGCTAGACCTAGCTGATAAAAATACAAGGCTCTGTGTACTATTTGGAGAGAAGAAATTTGCCCAATGTAATCATTAGGCTGTGAACATTCACTCTTTTGAGGCAGAAAATACAAAGACTCTCTGGCATGATTTGGGTAATTAAAAAAAAATTCCTTCCAGAATGACTGCCTTTGATATGATTATTCTACTTACTTATTTTAAGCTCAACTTCTCATTTTTCCAGGCAAAGGTTAATTCCAAGAATCAAAATTGATAGTTCACAGAGTAAATGCAGGCTCCAGATGTTTGATTTGACTCAAACATTGATTTTAATTTTAGTTGCCTCTGAATGTCTTTAAGTAGTGCTATTTCACCCCAGTTCTGCTCAGACCTCGGTAATCTTATTTACATCTCTCACACATTTCTATAACCAACTACCTCACTGGCCTTCAGGGCTGAAGTACTTGGCTTATTTTGCCATCTTCTTTTCAACCACTATTGCGTCTGTGTTTGCATATGAAATGTTGCAAATAAAACAGAACTCTGTGTCCAGTGCAACTCTGGTTACAACAAGCAGGTTATGGAAATAACTGAAGAGCCCAAGGACGGATGGGAGGATAAAGGATTTGCGGTATATATTCCCAGTGGAATACTACTCAGCGATATGGAAAAACCTGAAATCTTGCATTTGCAAGGACATGGATGGACCTTGAGGGGATTATTCTAATAAAAGAAATCAGATGGAGAAACATAAAGCATGATTTCAGGGTGGGAGATAAAGAAACAAAACAAGCAAGCAAATAGTATAACAAACCGAAAAATTATGACAACGGAATGATAGTTACCAAAGAGGAAATGGGTTGGGGGACAATCTTGTATGAAGGCTCAGTTGAATCAGACTTTTGGTGGGGATCATAATGTAGTATATGATAGATGTTGAATTTTAACACTGTACTCCTGAATCCTATATAATTTTTTTGTAAAGATTTATTTATTTATGTATATAAGAGCTGGGGTACAGGCCAGAGGTGTGGTAGGGGGTGAGAGGATTCACCAGAGACACAGTGGGGAGCAGAACTGGTGGATCCACTGAAACACACTGCTGAGGGGAGCAGGGGGCGAGGCAGGAGAGGTCTGCTGTGCCATGTGGGTTCCCTCCCTGGCCGGGATGGAACTCACGCTGCTGTGCAACGTTCAACCCGCTACGCTACCAGGGAAGCCCCTGAATCCTATATAATATTGTAAAATAATATTACTTCAATTAAAAACAAAACAAAATGAGACCTCCCTGGTGGCTCAGGGATTAAAATCTCATTGCTATCAAGTTATTGCCAGGCTCTGAAGCATGAATTCAATCCCTAGACAGAGAGTTGATCCCACACGGCACAGCAGACCTCTCCTGTCTCACCTGCTGCTCCCCTCAGCAGTGTGTTTCAGTAGATCCACCTTTTCTACTCCCACCTCTGTCTCTGGTGAATCCTCTCACCTCCTGCACCTTTGGCCGACATTCCAGTTCTTATATGCATAAATAAGTAAAAATAAATATTAAAAATACAACTAAAATGTATTGTAAAACACATTTTTTTTAATGGGCAGCTGTGGGCAGCTCTTGTCTTTGCCATAGATTTGGCTGGTTAAGTCCCCTTCCCTCACTGTTTCTACAGCATGTTCTCATATACTTGCAGCCAGTGATGTGTTTCCTAACACTCTTCCCTGAATCCCTCCTTTCTCACTTCCTGTGAGAATGTGGCTTTGTGTTTGTGCAATGAGAAGGCTTAAAGGCAAATGACAAAAGGTGTTTTAACAGGCTAGCTATAATCTTATTCTACCTTTTAAATTTTATCACCCATTAGTTGAGCTTTAATAAACTTGAGCATTAATAAACAAACTGGACATCAGACCTTCAAAGAAGATATTTTACTAGATCCACACACCACCCCTCATCAATCCCATTTAGATTAATACAATAGGAAAACCGGAGCTCACTGGTGACAGGTTATTAATAACCTGTAGAAAAACCAAATCCTAAATTCTCCTTGATAAGTCCAGTAAAAGCATAGCCTGTAAGCATCTGTTGAAAGGCATATATATATTCATTTCACCCTAATTAATCAATCAATAGCATTTATTAAGCCTTTTGTATTTAAAATATTTTACTGAGGTCCCTTTGATATGGGGCTGCAAAATCTAGCAAATTTGGTTCCTACAGTTATTAAGTTGGGACTTGTAGGGGTCTATATATTAGTAAAATTCTATCCTTCCAGAGAGTCTGTTCATCTATGTGTAACCATCTAGATAGTCAATGTCTTATAGTTTTGAGTTTTTAAAGTAACTAGAATGTTCTCTTCTATTCACCTAGAGCCTAGGAGCTGGGGCTGCTCGCACCAACGTTGAGTGCATCTGTGACGGAGACAACCCAGGCCAGGAAGCTACAGTTCACTCTGAAGTAAGGGAGCCACTGGCCCATGATTTTGTCAAAGAGTCAGATGTATGGAAGGATGGTGGGTCCATTAATTTCTCACTATTGCTCCTCACAGAGACACTGAGCAAAGCTGGGAACTTAGTAGCATTGATCTTCAGCTTCACGAAGCTTGTGTTGTCCTTCATGAATTTCATGTGCCTCGTTTCTTTGGGAATGTACCAGCTGAGATGAAGGATTTGCCAAGGCTACCCTGAACAGGAGTGGATATTTATGGTGCTTTTTACTCTCACACTTTCTCAAGTGAGTAATGGATTTCATCAGCTATTCTGAAATCACCCTGGGTGTGGGAAAGGCACCCAGTGGTCCCTGCCATCGCATGCCAGCCTGGTGCCCCACCATGTGGGTGAGAGGCCCTGTTTTGTGTGGTAGTAGGAGGCTTGTTTGGTTGACTTCCCCAAATCTACAACTCTGTCTATTCATAGTGGAAGAGTAAGGACAAAGCCAGGGGGAGAAGAAGAAGAGGAAGGAGAAGAGGAGGAGGAAGAAGGAGAAGAAGAGGAGGAAGAATGTGTAACCATCTAGATAGTCAATGTCTTATAGTTTTGAGTTTTTAAAGTAATCAGAATGTTCTCTTCTATTCACCTAGAGCCTAGGAGCTGGGGATGCTCACACCAATGTTGAGTGCGTCTGTGATGGAGACAACCCGGGCCAGGAAGCTGCAGAAGAAGAAGAGGAGGAAGAAGGAGAAGAGGAGGAAGAAGAAGAAGAAGAAGAGGGGGAAGGAGAAGAGGAGGAAGAGGAAGAAAAAGAAGAGGAAGATGTTGAGCATTTTCTCATGTGTCTATTGGCCATGTGTATGTCCTCTTTGGAGAAGTGTCTTTTAAGTTCTTCTGCCCATTTTTTGATTGGGTTTTT
>JAGFMF010011501.1:19830574-19847719 GCA_019455555.1 Galemys pyrenaicus
GGGTGCACAAGGGACTGAGGTGATGGTGCACAGGTGAAATGGTGGTGGGTACCCCCTGGGGACTACAAATGATGTCAAATATAACTAATAAAAAAAAATTACAAAAAAAAAAAAAAGAAGAGGAAGAGGAAGATGAAGAGGGAGGAGGGGGAAGAGGAGGAGAGGGGAAGAAGGGAAGGAGGGGGAGGAAGGGGAGGAGTAAGAGTAAGTAAGAGTAAGAGTAAGGTTGGGCTCCATCACAACAGCAAATACTTTCTCCCCCTCAGTCCACAACTTTCCACTGAAAGTCAAGACAACCTCTGGGCTGTGGAGTTGGTGACCCTGACACCTCGGTAATAAACAAAACTTCCAAGAGTCATTTAATTGGTTTGAAACAAACAGACCACCTTATTTTTAGCTAAAAATTCAAATTTCAAGAACACAGTATTCCATCACAAAGATCTGAACTGTTTTCATAATGATCATTCAAAATTAAGTGGGTAAGGAGAGGCCCCTGCAGACATAAGCATGTAAAGTATGTGACACTGAAAGATGAAAGGCCTGAATGATCTGCCTAGACCGCGCTCCAGAAGTACAAGCTAAGAAATAGCAGACAACCCAGCCTGGATTTAGGGAGGTCCAAAATAAAAAAGAGAGTGTAACTGTAGGTTTCTATGTTGAGAAATAGCACAGAATGTGACAGAATTATATAGCCTTTCACCTGGGATTTATTCAAGAATGTCTTTGTGTTATTTTCTTTTTTTTAAAAAAGATTTGTTTATTTATGCATACAAGAGCTGGGATACAGGCCAGAGTCTAGGGCAGTGAGAGGATTCACCAGAGACAGAGTGGTAGCAGAACAGGCAGATCGACTGAAACACACTGCTGAGGGGAGCAGCGGGCAAGGCAGGAGAGATCTGCTGCACCATATGGGTCCACTCCTTGGCTGGCAGGAAGGATCGAACTCATGCTGCTGTGGCTGCGGTTTGTTTCATAGTGTTTTGCTTAACCTGCTGCGCCACCAGGGAGGCCCTGTATTATTTTATTTGAAGCCTATCTCCCTTAACCCAAGAAGGGTAAAGAAGGCAGGTGGGTGGTGGAGGCAATACTCAGAACTGTTGTTAAAAAACAAAAGTGGATTCTGATTTTTTGGAAATCGGTACAGTGGAGAAAGGCTCCATGCTGTAGTGGACATGGGAAAATACAGCAGTAGGGGTTGGAATAAGTGAGCGAGTAATTGTGTGTCATGCCTGTGTGCCCCTTTCAGGTCTTCAGCAAGGCTAGTTAGCTCACAGTGCTTTGTGCTTGATGGACTTTTATGGGAAAAGACAAGGGGGCTGGGGTCCATGGTCATATGGCAAGCATGCACCAACAGGAGAAGCAGAGGAAGGGTACCCCCTCAGAAGGAGTAAAGGTCACAAGGTCATCTTGACAATGGTTGTAGAGTCACATATTCTGATACTAGAGCTTGAATCCAGAATACTCAGGTCTCTAAGGGATGATAAGGTCTGAGGATAAGAAACCGAAAATGGGAAACAATAAATCATCAAGGATAGGAATGATTAGGAAATTATAGTACTTCCATTCCATGAGATAAAACATGTTCATTAAAAAACTGAGTTTTTGTAGTATGTAGTAACAAGCAACTTATCATTAAATGAAAGAAAAATGATTAGATATGTAACTCCAAATATCATCCATTACTATATGTGAATAGGATTATGATATTTAGGACGTAGCTGGCTTGACTATGCACATTTTCCAAATTTTCTATAATGAACATGTATTATTTTCATTGCGGGGAAAGAAAATATTTGGAATTTCAAAACGGCCCTGCCTCCATGGAAACACTGGGGAGATGCCTGATTTTAAAATTGTTTAGCCTTTAAAAATCCAGCAGAGAGGGAAACTAGAAAATCACAGTGGGAACTTCGCTTGGAAGCTCAACCACTAATAGCTTCAAGTAATTAAAAAAAAATAACATTAAAACACTGGGGAAAGGATATCAGGGAAAAAACAAAACAAAACAAAACTGCAGACCTTGTATATGGCTTCAGAAGGCCATGTCAGCAAAAATGAAAAAGAGTAATTAGCAATTATTTAGTATTAATAGAAGTCCTTTGAGTTCTGTAGAGAAAAATAAACGTGGTAAGTTACTAAACTACCTCTGTCCACCTGCCCCTGTCCCAAAGATTAGAGAGGACACCTGTCCTCTCTCTTTTAGTGGTAGCATCTTAAATTTCCTTTTGAGGACCTATACCCGCCCCTCCCCCATAAGAAACAGTTGTGAGTGTGATTTAAGAGGTCTGCTTTTCTGTGGTCAAGGGCATGTCATCCCAGGGAAGCCCATGCAGCCAGACCCCAGAACTCCGGATCTTGATAGAGAGAGGCCCAGAGTCAGGCTGACTAGTTGGAAATTGAGGGTCTTGTACCAAGCAGGATAAAACCTGGACAAGTCATTTAAGTCAAACCTTAGCTAACATTGTCTTAAATGAATAAAACGGCAAGTTCCTGCTTATGATAATGTTGGTATAAGGATCAAAGAGATGAAGGATGTGAAGATGTTAAGCAAACCATCACACGTCTGACAAATACAGGTTGTCTTGATTTGAAAATAATTGAAAATCATCCATATTTTAACCAAAAACATATCTCTAAACAAAGTCAAACCAACCAGTCAAACTGATGACATTACTCTCATTTAGTAGAAATTGTGCTATATGCTTTTATATATGTATATATAAAAGTTATATGCTTCTACTCTCTACATTTCCTTAAAAGAAACGTGAGTACATCTTCATAACTGATGCTTCTGGTGGAGGCAGAAAAGGTAATAACATAAGGAAAGGCAGTGAAATTTTTTTTAGGGGAGAAGCATCCTATTGGTGTATATCCGAACAAGTCAGGGTGCTCCAGGCCCCATGGAAGAAGGGGACCAATCTACCTAATTACATATATCAGCAAATGAAAGTGACTTGGAAATTCCACATTTCATTTGCTTGCTGGAAATATTCTCATGTAGTTACACTTCTAGAAAAAGAAAGAAACAAGGTCAATTTAGGGTTAGTTTAGTATTACACTCATTAGCTTTACAAATCTAAGTATCTAGAGATACTAAGTGGTAGACACTTAGAGCCTGCTTTCATAAGGTCAGGCTTCTCAGCCCTGGGGGTGCATGGAGCCCTGAGGCGTAATCTGGGAAGAGGTTGATGGTGTGAGGAAGGGACAACTCGCCCCGCAGCCAGGCCCCTGTGTTTGAGGGCCACATGGCTGTGCCCTAAATTCCAAGCATGATGGGGAAGTCAGGCTGTAGTCAGTCAACATGAGGCTTGCTCTTCTCTGTCCAAATGAACCTTTTGCTCACAGTTCTCCTTTTCAGAGAGCTGCTCTTCTCAAGAAATATTTATTCTGGAAAGAGTTCTTCCCTGGAGAAATTTTATTTCTCTCCGTGACTCAGTGCCTCCCATCATGGTTGCTGGAACTTCTCCAATCATCCTCCACCCTCACATTCTAACTCAGATATTCATAACCGAATTAATCCTATCTCTGCAAGCCTTCTTCACTTTACAAAACTATTCACCATAGCTAATGACACAGAGAAACATACAAATAAAAATAGATATTTACTTCAGGGCCAACACAGTAGAGCCTATTAGGACATGACATGCCAATAAATTTAAACATTTTTTTCACACACAGTTAGGATCCACAGGGTCTTTAGAGAGACCCTAGAAAGAATTCCACTCTCAAGTTCTCCAAAACAAATTAGAAACAACACAGCTGTGGACTAATTTCAGTGTCATCAAGATAACTGATTATATTTCTTAGAGGAAATAAAAGATCTAAATGACACATAGATCCTTTAGAACTTAACTTAATCCAGGACCCTTTGGCCTCAGTGCAATTGGCATGCAACCAACTTCCACACTACTTGCATTTAAAACAAACAAGAAAATTGGAGAGAGCCCATACAGCTGTATCCCTGGCCACAGCTGTCAGCCCTGGGTCATGTGACAGAATTAACAGTCTTTCATCATAGGGAGTTCCACCGGACAAGCTCTCCCCCTGTTTGGGCTGCAGAAAGCAAGACAAGCTTTTCTTACCAAAAAGGAAATGATTCGGTAAAGAACAAACTCTCTGATGCTGACCCTTCACCCTCTTCTCTGACTTGAACTACATAGCTTCATGAGAATGGAAAAACACCAGCAAAATCAGAGTTAAGTATACAGCTGGACAAGCTCAGATTAGGCCGAGTTTGGAAATGGTTCCCTTGGTAACTGAATGGTCATAGATCTCAGAAGAAATCAACCGGCAGTGAGGCTGGAATGTCTTAGTCCATTTCATTGAATAAGGCAGGTTAAACATGGCAAACTACAAGGATGGGTAATCATTGTATTCAACACAAACATAATAGTTAGAAAAACAAAATATTTCACGTTGGTAATCCATAACATCATTTTGAAGTCAAACACAAATGGCCTTTATGGGATCAGTGATGGAAGGTACACATTCAAATTGAATTAAAATCTTTCCAGTCCTATTTGGCCATTTCTCTCTCTCTCTGTCTTAGAACATGCCTAAATTTACAAGATTTTGTATAACAAATGAAAATTAAACATTAAAAGTGGTTGCTTAGTCCAATACCGGTACTTATAAAAGAAATAGAAAATATCCAAGAAGATCCAAATCAAATTAAATTACATGTCTCATTTAGTTTTCTAGGAACACTTGGAAGATAATAAATATCATTAAAAATACATCACAACCCAATTACAAGTCTGCCTGACACCAGGGAAATTAATGCCTTCGAGCAAACTGCTGGGAATTTTAGATTAATTTGTATGAAGTCTGTGATGAAAGCTGCCTCCAACTTAACCTCTGATGCTATTTTAGTATCTTACCAGTTACACAGATGAACTTTCACTAACAGGGCAAGAATGAGTGTGTGTGTGTGTGTGTACGTAGGTGTCACACACAAAAATGTAAATAGATCTTCTATTTCTTCTTTAAACTTTGGCAACTTGAAACTGAAGATACATAGTGGGTAGTTGCTTTTTTTAATTTTTTTTTTTATTTTTCCCTAGATATATTTGACATCAGTGTGGTCCCCATGGGTTTCCCACCACCATTTCCCCAGTGCGCCATCACCTCAGTCCCTTATGCTCTCTCTGCCCTCATCCATTCCCTCCCCCCACACAAAGTGTTTTTTGATTTGTCCTTGTCTTTTTGTTTTTGTTGTGTTGTGTGGTTTTTAAAATTGTTATTATTCTTTTCCTTGGTCCCTTATTTGGCTCCCTTACATTCCCCCTAGAAGTGAAACCATTTGGTATGTTTCTTTTGCCTTCTGACTCATTTCCTTGAGCATAACCCCTTTTCTGGCCCATATAACACCTGTCCTCTCTTTTTAGTGGTAGCATATTAAATTTCCTTTTGAGGACCTACACCCGCCCCTCCCCCATAAGAAAGGGATTATTATTTTCTCAACTTTATTTTGACTGAAATGGTCTTTAAGCAGAACCTCTTATAGTAAAAGACTCTTTGAAGTACAGGAATCTAAGTTTAGTAAACTCATGTATTGCTAATGAATTCTATAACAATACACCAGACTTCATGCAACATGGGGATGGGGACTTACGTACCTCCTTGCTTGTCTCAGATGATATACTCATTACAACCCTGATCTATAATTTTCTACCTTATTCAAGTTATCCCTTTCCTTCAACACCAGAGCAACTGGAGATCAACAAATATACTCATGTTTATATTTACTTTCCTCGCTGACAAGGTCACATACTATGATTTTTATCCCTTTAGAAGGTGTCTCCTTATATCGAAGAATGGTCAGAGCCCTGGAGTATACACCAGCCAGATCTATCTATGCCACTGCTAGTCTCTGCTCACCTTCTTTCATGCTGCCACTTTTCTCCGAAGATCCCACTCACTATGCTATATTAAAACAAATTCATATATATGCTTGTAGAAATAACATAATTGCACCAAAAATTTTAATAGTAATAATAGACACAAGCTTTTTCTATCATTTACCTCCAAAATGTAATAGTAGTTATTATTTTTCTACATCTATTATGATCAAACAGGAAGGATGATGGTAAGTTTTCAACATTTGCATTGACTATTCATGTCAAATCTACAAGACATGATCATTGCTTTACTTTACAAATGCAGAAACTTGGATATTGAGGGCTACTTCAGCAAGTAGATGGAAGAACTGGTAGTTCAACCCAGATCAGCATGAAGCCCAAGGTCCACTCCACTCCACACTACTCCAGTACATCCCACCCAAAACCAGTCCACTCTAATCCACCCCACTCCACTCCACTTTACTGAACTCTACCTCATTCTACTCTACCCCAACATACTCTCCTCCGTTCCACCTCATACCACTCCACTCCATTCTCTATACACTTCCACACCACCCCTCTCTTCTCTACTCCACTGCACTCCATTCCATCCACCATTACTGCATTCCAATTTACTTCCTCTTCTCCACCCATCTACAGCATCAGCAAAGATCATGGCCTTGCAGGAATACAAAACAAAATACCTTTTTCTCATTGGGAAAATTTGAAATACAGATGCATTTGGGGTACCATTCCTGCTCCCTTTTCCAGTTTCTGCCCTGAAAGACATTAGGAAGCCAGCTGGCCAGTGTGAGGTTCACAAACACATTAGGAAAGGAAGAGAAAGGGGCAGAGGACATAAAGATATGTGGGTAAAGAGGGGGAAGAAAAGAAAATTAAGATGCGTTAAGGTACCAGATAGTAGATGCTAGCTGTCAAGTCCTATGATGGAAAGTTGCCTTGTGTTGATGTCATCTCTCAAGGCAGAGTATTTTGACTGCCACCATCAGAGAAATAAAATGGGTTGTTAGGACTGTGGTGTAACTTCCTGTCAATGGTTTCTGCCTCCCTGGGATGACATGCTCTTGACCACAGAGAAGCAGACCTCTTAAATCACACTCACAACTATTTCTTATGGGGGAGGGGCAGACGTCAGTCCTCAAAAGGAAATTTAAGATGCTACCACTAAAAAGAGAGCACAGGTGTTATATGGGCCAGAAAAGGGGTTATGCTCAAGGAAATGAGTCAGAAGGCAAAAGAAACATACCAAATGGTTTCACTTCTAGGAGGAATGTAAGGGAGCCAAATAAGGGACCAAGGAAAAGAATAATAACAATTAAAAAAATAAAATGGGGGCAAAGGGCCACCTCCCACTCTGGTGGCTGTGAAGGACTCATCACGGAGTTAACTCTGCCTGAGATGGCAGTTCTCCCTGTCCTCACTTCTCTTACGGCCTAACTCCTTTCCTTCAATGGTCAGTCTTGAGGAAAGTAAAGTCATTCTTGGCTAAGTAGCAGGTACAAGCATACCTCATTTTTTTTGGTGCTTTGCTTTATTGCACTTTGTAGATATTGGTGTTTTATATAAGATCTTCCTACAGCGAGAAGATCCTGACTTGCTGAAGGCTCAGGCAATGGTTAGCCTATTTTAGCAGTGGAGTATTTTTAAATTAAGGTGTGTCTATTGTTTTTCAGACAGGACGATTTTGTACACTTTACAAACTACAGAACACAGTGAATGTGACTTGTAAGTGCACTTGGAAACCAAGAAGTCACGTGACTTGTCTTACTGCAGTGGTCTGGACCGGAACCCATGAAGGTGACTTCAAGTGCACTTGTACGGTGGGTGTCTTTGCAGCTATACCTGGCACCCGAACTGACTCTTCCCTGTGCTTCAGCTACACCCAAGGTCCCAGAATCTGGGCTAGATTTTAAGGTCAGATCAAGTTTCAGTCTACACTTCTCCATTTCTGCGGTCGAGATTGACTCCAGATCCCTCCAACAGTGCCTGCTTCTTTGTTCTCTCCGTCTTTCCCACTTACATTTTTGTTCCTGCTTCTGTTGTGTGTTCCCCTAGTCCAGCCTTCTTTCATCACTCTTAGGATGGAAACTCTGGTTCCCAGGATCCCGCCCTGTGCTTGCTTTCAGGAAGCACAAGTGACCTGCGAGGAGGCTGCTCAACATGGACCAGAAGAGTGAAACCTAAAACTGGCCTTGGAAGCCTACAGCACAGTGCACTAGATAGAGGGAGGCGTGGGACACCTCCCTCATGACCTCGGATTCAGGGCCTCCCTGGTGGCGCAATGCTTAAGTCACAGCACTGTGAGGCTATTTGTGGCCACTGCAGTGAGAGTTTGATCCCCGGCCAGGGAGCTGACCCACATGGCACAGCAGACCTCTCCTGCTTCACCCGCTGCTCCCCAGAGCAGTGTGTTTCGGTTGGTCTGTCTGTTCTGCTCCCCCCTATGTCTCTGGTGAATTCTCTCATCCCACCCCTCCAGCACCTCTGGTCTGCACCCCAGTTCTTGTATGTGTATATAAACATTTTTTTAAAAAGTCCTTCAGATTCACTTCTCTGCATAAAGTTTTCATTTCCATTTTTCTATTAAAATGCGAGCCATGGGCACCCTGGTGGTACAGGAGTTAAAGCCTCAGTGCTATCAAGCTATCCCCAGTCACTGCCACCTGAGTTGACCCCTGGCCAGGGAGCTGGCTGACCCAAGTTGGGGGCAGACCTCTCCTATCTCACATGCTGCTGCCCTCACCAGTGTATTTCCATCCACCTGCCTGTGCTGCTCCCCACTCTCTCTCTCGTGAATCTTCTTATCTCCCCACACCTCTGGCCTGCACCCCAGCTCTTGTATGCATAAATAAATGAATCTTAAAAAAAGGAAAATGCTAACCAGCTATTAGTACAGAGGAGAGGAAGACTGTGTAGCCAAAGTTTTCCAAATACTTAGAATTCCTGCCAGTTAATGATGCCTAAGTCAGTAATAACTTAAAAATCTCACATTTATTTAAATAGATTTTGCATATTTTGTCTCTACAGATAGTTAACATAATAGTCCGGTTTAATTGTGTATCTAATCTTTCTAAATTAGGACATGCAACATAGAAAGGAAATGATTTTTTTATTGACTTCCTATGCATAAGAGATCATACTGGATGATTTGGGTAAAAAAATAAAAATAGAAAGTTGAAAAGAAAAAAAAAACAGAAAGTTGAAAAGAAAATCATTAACCATAGTACACCAGATGAACGTTAAAAATGAAGAAAAGCAGTTTGTACCTGATGGTCTAATAAGTAAATTTCATTTTCTTTGAATTTTTCTTCTCATGCACCTCTATTCTCACATTGTATGCTTGCCCATGATAAGTGGATTAAAATATGTGACGGTATTTTTACAACAATACACTTGAAATATGGATTAATGAAGGAAACTTCCAAAAAGATTAAAAACTTCAAGAAGGTAGAATTGCTTTAAACAACATGTGAAGAAATGGAAAAAAAAATTATCAGTTTGAATCATATGAGCATACAATTTGGATTGTCACCTTCTAGGAAGCCACAGAGTCAACATTCTTGATTACTATGAAATTAAGCCATTTTTAAGTTTTCCCTAGAGTAAGAAATATGTTGACTTCAAAATCCAGATGATCATGATAAAACTGGTTAATCTGTGGCAGTTACCTCCCGCAATCATTTCTTCTCCTTTCACTACAACATAGGAATATATACAAAAGTTCCCAGAAAATCACTGATTTTCTCCCTAAACTTATTCTAGGCCTATCTCCATCTGTTGGTCATTTGTCACCTGAATTGCTTCTTCATTATCACCTACTAAGCTTGTCTAGGCTGAACTTCTGGTAAACTTAGATGAGTGTGCAGGGGAAAGTCTACTCTGGCTTCGGTGTGCTTTTGCCCAGCTAGGCTCAGGTGGGGGAAGAGAAAATATGGTCTAATGCAAACTCCAACACTCAAAGCAATCTGTTTGCAACCCTCTTCCCCCCATAAGCACTCAATTTGATATTATTTAGAATTGTGTGTACTGAGTGGCTCTGTGCCCCCAAAAATCTCCCAGGCCAAAGGTGTCACCTATAAGCCAGTAGCTTCAATGTCATGGCCACCAAAAAAGACAGTCTCACCGTAACTATGTACTTTGTCCTTTTTCCCTGAAAATGGAGACTTTTTGGGGTATTATTATACTAGATAATGCTTGGAAATCATGACTTTTTTTAAAAGATTTTTTTACTTATTTATGCATACAAGAACTGGGGTACAGGCCAGAGGTGTGGGTGATGAGAGGATTCACCAGAGACAGAGTGGAGAGCAGAACAGGTAGATCAACTGAAACACACTGCTGAGGGGAGCAGTGGGTGAGGCAGGAGAGGGCTGTTACGCTAAGTGCGCCCCCTCCCTGGCCGGTGGCAGGGATTGAACTTGTGCTGTAATGGCTGTGGTTTGCTTCATAGTATGTTGCTTAATCCACTACCCACCAGGGAGGACCCAGAAATCAGAATGCACAAGATCAAATTTGAATTCCAAAAAAACAATCTTAAAAGACAGGGTAGGTAGAATGAGGGACATTTTGTGTAAGAGGAAACTGAGGCTCTAAGTCATTTATGTCACTTTTCCAAGGTCATAGAGATGGTCGGAGAGAGCGCTAGAAGGACCCGTAGAACACTCATTATGTGCGTCACTGTCTTGGATTTGCCTTCTCCCAAATGAAAAACACATCTCAGGGTATTACTTAAGGATGGACAGAACAATCCCCAACTCAACGGAAGAGCCGACCTGTGAAAGTAGCTATCCTATCTAACAAAGACCAAAAAGCAGGCAACAGCAGCTGGGAAGTCCCCAGTGTCTTTCAAAGAAGAAAGCTAATCACTGTATGAATGATCTTAATTAAATGTGAATGCACAGCTACTGAATGCTGTGGGAAAACACTAGGTTCTGACTGGCTGCTTTCCCCATAGTTCTCAGTAGCAACACCTTCGAATTCAATTACGATAATTCATGCAGTGATTAGCTTCATCTATGGTGAGACACCAGGGACTGTCCTGTTGTCAAGCCATATGTGTGGTCTGTCTAAGACAGGCTTGTTCCCTTCTGCTGGTGTTGCCTCTTAGTGGTTACTGTAAATTCTAATTACATAACCCTTAGTCGTCCTTTATTCCATGGAGAGAAAAGCAACACAGAAATTATGTTCCTTAGTTTGGTCTAAAGGTTAAAATAAGCTCAAACTAAACAAGTGTTTCAAGCAGTTAAACTCCTGATGAGGCTGATAGTCAATGATGAGGGAGGCTCTTATGGGGCCAGTGGGAACATAAAACTGGGGTTCTGATCCCAGTGGGGAACAAGAGGTTATGGGCAGGACTCTACATGTTCCTGTCACACAACCCTGGGGAGAAAACCCGGCGTGCCCCATGGGTACAGGGAGGGACACATCTCATCTCCTGGTGTGTCCCTAGGGGACATGCATTACTTCGAATCTGAGACAGCAGTGGACCAAACAACATCATGAGCCAGGTCTCTAGAAAATTCTGCTCACATAAATTACCACCAAACAGAGTATCAATTTTGAAACCCATTATGACTTGTACATGATATTCTTGGGCTTGAATGTGGCCATCAAGGGCTGAGTGGCTACTTGATTATTCATACTCATTAGAAGACTACCCATACACAATCATTATATTATCAGGCGCATATTTTCAGGTGTATATGATGTATGCATGTATATGTGTGTGTGTCTACATACACACATATGATTCTTTCAAAAAGCCACTCTGTTGCTAGGCTGAAGCTATTCACATGAACAAAAAGATTCTTTATCCCTAGAGCAGTGGTGACCATGCAGTCACCGGCTATTCCAGTAGACTTTGGACAATATTTAGAGACTTTTTTTGGGTCACAACTGGGGAGACTTTACCACTAACATCTACCGAATAGAAGCTGAGGATGTTGTCCACATCGTACAAGACAGAAGACGGCTGGCCCAACAAAAACCCCAGTGAGAACAGCACTGAGGACAACTAACAAAACTAAGTCACCCTGTCAGAAAGAACATTCCTCTAATAAGAGCTACCCATCATGCCAATGCAGTCTTTTCCACATGAGGAGGACTCCTATATTACATGCGCACCACAACACCTAGTCACCCATCAGTAGTTTTCACACAGAGCAATCTAGAATTTTGTATTAAGATGACTCCAGGCTTTTCATTCTGTTTGCAAGCAATAAGGAGGCAGAAACATTTCTAACAGTAAAGAAAACCAAAGCTTTCGATCGTAAATCCTCAATTTTCTCTCTCTTCCTTAACTCACTTAGTTGAATTCTTGTTTTCATTATTGTTGATAGATTGAACTATTCTAAGAATTTTAAAACAAGTAATGAGTGGCACATAATGAAATAGAGCAGTAATATTTCTTAAAAGCACAACCATATGCAAGTTACCGAGTGGGAACCCAGTTGAGATGACTATAAGCTTTTCTTTAAAAAAGAAAATGCCTATTTTAGTCATAGTCCAATGAATTAAATCTTTTGTCTCAAGCTACTTTAAGGTAGTGAAGCAAGTAATTCCAATATGCCAAATGTTCTAATAACAGTTTAGCTAGTTAAATATCCTATTACATGTTCTGAAACAGCAATGAAAGTAGTTCAAAAATATTGATGTAGGTAAAATAGAGGGTATTTATGAGCCAGATACAATGTTCTGTTGGAGGTAGGACTTTGTCCATATTCTACGTGAGAATTTCACTCCAAAGCTGGTCTTTTTTTTTTTTTTCTCATTTGTTGGATTTTAATTGTAGTCGCCTTTTCAATAGAGTTTACAACCTCATCCCCATTTGCAGTGCTAAGTGGCAGAAAGATTTAGAAAAAATACATCAGAAAAAAAGAGGCAAAGCTGTGAAACTAAGCTGCTAGTCTTTTTGAAAAGAAGTACTGAGAAAAGAAGGAAAATACATACTGAAATTCAAATACCTACAGGACTAAACCTGTGGATTTCACCTTGATTTACTCTCCTCACAGTTCGTCTCTTCTTCCGAAATTCGCTGGACTCTCGTTTAAAAACCTTTCCTCGGAAGCTCATCGTATCGCTCTAATTTAAGTTGCAAAAATATTTTAAAATATTAATTTCAGGAAACTTCTTCCTTCTCAGCTTGAAGCTGAAAAGTCTGTGGTGAAAAGGGAAATGCTCGTGCTATAGTAACATAACTCAACACAAAGGAAAAGAAAGCAAGCTACCAATTACCACTTCCTGTGACTACCTACCAGCTGCTTGGTCTACTTCGGAGAATTGAGTTGTCTCAAATACTTGCCCCCAAGCAAGACAAAAACACAAAACTACAGATGTTTAAGAGAACTGCCCGTGGCTACATAGTCATCAGGTGGAAAATCACCCATGGAACCCAGCAAGATTAACCCAGAGAATGATTTTATGCGACAGGTCCACACCCATCACTGAAACATCCATTCAGATTTTTATCATTTTGGCTCCATCCCAAAGGCAGCTGGAATCATATACCTGAGATCTGAGGATTCTGCTTAAGCAGTCGCTCAAGTAAGTGCAGACCTTCTGGAGGGGGTGCTGAGGTGATCACCAGGGCACAAGGGGAAAGATTGAAATTCTACTTATACTGGTTTCTAAAACAATAAATTATGCTTTCCTAATAAATACATTGATGTGGACACCTTAATTTTCCATGTCAGACAGTACAAAGAGTCAGAGTTCATCCCCCTAATCTTTAGATCCTTCCTTACACTCTCTGGGGTGATTTCAAAGCCCAAATCTCTCTTCCAACTCACTTGGATGTTCCTTGCTCTTTGAATTCTCCTGCAGCGCTCCACTAGCAGGTGACACTTCTATTTTACTTTTACATAGGATCTGTCTTCTTCCACTAGTCTCTGTGCGTCATACACGTGGGCATTTTCATTCATTCATTCAGGATGCTCTTCTGGCACCCTGAAGGTTCTCATTATGTTCTTGTTAAGTCACGGAAGAATAAACAGATGACTTACATTTTTTGTGCTTACCAGTGAACCTGGTTCCATATGTGGATAGTGTTTTGAAAGATTAGCTGTTGATAAGACTTATATAATTGATAAGGAAACATGAAACGTGGGCATGGAGTCGGTCCTTACCCTTCTAGATGTATGTGATAGGTATTTAGATGCCTCGGGATTAGGAAGTGATTAATTAGATTAAACATGCAAGAGACTGATTCTAAAGATGATGGCTGCAGGAGACAGTCACCGACCGCCTTGAGAGGTGCTTCCTCCACCCGCAGGACAGGGCTCCTTAATAGCAGTCTTGCCAGCTGCCGTGGGCGCTGAAGGAACCGTGGTAGGTCCAGCGAGCACCACACAGACTATAAAGACAGTTTAAGAATGTGCCCACAAGGACTGGTCTCTGTGACCACCGAGACAGGAGAAATTCCTACCAGCTGTCCTGGAGGTGAGTCCTGAGGAAGGGCTACCATGAAGGCGCCCCCTCTGGGTCAGCTCAGGGAGGGTCAGCTCCACAGGCTTTTGTCATGAGAGCCTGGAGCCCAGCACAGCAGTGTGTATCATGGAAACAGACAGGAGACAGAACCAGCAGAGCGACCTCCTCATGACGGGCTCTCAACATTCTGGCAGTTTGGAAGGTTAGGGAGAAGCAAGGCTGCTAACTGGTGCAAGATGTCGTTCATCTCCTTGCTGGAGGTAGGACCCAGGCTACAGATGGAAAGGCGGGAGTGACGGACAGAGGATGGCGACTTAACAGCGTGTGGGTTCTGTGGAGGTTTTTGTTCCAGAGCCTTGTCTTCTCTTTCTCCACACATTTTTGGGTACAGGCCCACCTCACTGCTGTGTGTAACACAGACCTACGCTGGAAATGCATGGTCACATATCTTCCTGTGGCTCTTTCCTAATCTACTTCAGCCTTTACTTAAATGTCTCTTCTTCAAGTCTCCTGTGACCATCAGCTTAAAACTGTGAGCCTCTATCCTGAATATTCCTCATCCTTTCCCTTATCTTCCTTCCTTTCTTCTTCCTTCCTCCTTCCCTCCCTCTCTTTCTAACCTCTCTCCCTCCTTCTTTGCTTCCCTTCTCCCTCCTTTCCCCCCTCCCTCTCTACCAGTTTAACTACCATAAAGAAAATGGAATAAGACATTTTCACAACATCCTGAAAAGCCACTTCAGCAAATGCACTTCTGATCTGCACTGAGGATGGCGATCCTGATGATAAACTCTCATTGCACCAGTCAGTCCCAACAACAGTGGCTCAAGTAGACACCATCCTTTTATCCCCGAGTAGGCTGTTCCCCAATACTAACACAATCTAGTTGAAGCACATATACACACCCAGATTTGAGCCACTCACATCCCTCTACCTATAACACAGGGATCTGTGTGAGTCAGGTCAAATAAACTACTGATTGTTCCTTGTCTAAGAATGGAGATTGAGGGAGCCTCTTTTGAAAACTGAGCAAAATAGCAAGAGACTATAAAAATAACCCCTGGGAGCAAACTTTATTATTCTGTAACTGGCTTATGTAGGCAGCTGGGATTCCACAGAGCAGAAGTCCTTCTGATCAACTGTCACTGGATATTCACAAACCCTACTGTCTTTAGCTCTAAATGGATTTCTTCCTCAAAGAAGAAATTCCCTGGCATCTGTTAGATGAACAGGTACATTATAACATATGCAGAATTTTCAGATTTAACTTTTCCCCTTACATGATGAGAATCTACCCTGAGTCACCTTGTTTCCTGGGGGTAAGACTGTGTTCCTTCTTGAAGAGCTGAAAAAAGCACTTTAAAAGCATTTCTGGATCATGCACCCCCTTGAGAAGTTAGTAAAAACTATTGATGAGGCACAGAGATACTCAATCACCAGAAAAATGTAAGTAGTCAGAAAATATGCACTCATGGCTGGGGTCACAAATCTCTGAAGTTCCAATGTACTCTCTTACCCAAGGCATGATAGTCCCTAACTCACAATTGCGTAAGAACTCTAATGATGAGGCATTAGGCAATCTTAAGCAAATCCCAGTGACTTCCTCTCTTTCTAATATTGTCATCTAGTCCCCCCATTCCACTTTAGGCACCACAGTTCTCACCCTGGAGCCCCTTCCAATGCCCCCCTCCACTGCTGCTATATGATTTCTCCCTTCTCATAGCGGTTGATAGTGTTAGCCTAAACACCGGCAGAAGTGGGCTCTGCCAACCAGAATGTGGGGGTATCAGATATCACCAGAATGGGAGGATGCAGTGGCAAGGACTGGGGTGTCTCATGGGCCAGTACTGCTGAGAACTTTGCCTGGTTTTGCTTTCTTGATTTCAGACCAAGTCTGTTTCTCCAATGTTCGGTGGTACCCTGCACTCACTACTCATAGCTCTTTTCTGCTTATTTTCTGAGACTTGTTAGCAATCCAAAAAAAAAAAAAAAAACCCAAAAACCAAAAAGCCAACCAACTAGGAGAATATGGGCAAAAGGGGAAAACAGAGATTAGTTGTCTCAACCACAAGGAGTCACTATCAAGTCCAAGAGAAAAGAAGTCAGATCCCAATAAATAATCAGGAATTGACTCAGTACTACATTTAACCAATGGGCTTCATCTGAAATACAGAAATGTCCTCTCCAGCCTCAAGAAGCATGCACCTGGCAGAATTGCTCACTCGAGTTTGAAGGAGTCTGGGAAAGATGGAACCTAAGTAAGGCTCTGAATAATTGGTGGGACTCAAATAGATATAAGGGTCAAGAGCATTCTGGGAAAGAGGCATGTAGCATAGGGAATGTACGAAGACAGTCTGGGCCTCTGACACCAGCTCCACTGAGCAGTGACATGTCAGGCATGCCAGAGCAGGGTTAAGGAAAGAGAGGAAACAAACTGGAATTCTTGATTGCATCCTGCAAAAAATGGACAGCAAAATGAAGGTGAGAAAGAGAATAATAGTTCCAGGGAAGAACAGCAGAACCAAACAGACCAATCTGGAAGGCAAAGAGAGGTGAAGTGACCAGACACACGATCGAAAGCAAGACACTCCCTAAAGGCAACAGCTGGCAGAAAGTGGTTTTTATTTTTTTTAAATATAATTTTTTTAAATTTACATATATTTGCCATCCATTGTAATCCCCATGTATTCCCCATCACCATCTCACCAGTGCACCATCACCCCAGTCCTTCGTGCTCCCGTCTGCTCTCCACTCTTCCCCTCTTCCCTCCCCACCAAGTGTCCCCAGTTTGTCCTTCTCTTTTCATTTTTGGTTTTTGTGTCTTTATTGTTGTTATTATTATTATTATTGTTCTTATTCCTTT